>JAXBDA010001959.1:0-47948 GCA_036023075.1 Gaultheria prostrata | reverse complement strand
TCTCATTTCTCACTCTATCTCTCTCCTCCTTTTTTCTCTCTCCACAATTATTACTCTCATTTCTCTCTCTACCTTTTTCCAAATTTTTCAAAAACACTTCTCCAAAACATAAACCAAACAAAGCGTAGTAACTTCTAGTCTGATGTAAGGTGTCCATATTACTTTGTCACATTCATGGGTTTGACGTCAGAAGACATTCTCTGGTCAAAAAAGTGGGGTCCAATTCTCATTGGTTTGACCATACATAAGGGTAGTTGTGACTCAACAACAATGTCAACTACAAACAGGTCTCGGATGAGGGGTATTTAGGGACGAAATGCCACAGAAATTAAAGTCATATGCGTTACTTGAGAAAAGTTTGTGTTCAAAAGCAGTCTAAGAAGAAAAGCATATGACTTCACCAATGTGTGGTACGGTCATTTCATGCTAAGTTCAACACTTACTCATGCCGCGCGCGCCAAATATGCGTACACAACCGAAAAATGCTCTTTTCACATGGAAAATACTAGGAAATTTTTTCAAAACTTTATAGTGAAACTTATTCATTTATGAAAGTGGATATCAGTATACCAGTCTGAAACGAACTACTGTACATTCATTTTTGGTCGCTCTCTTTTGGAGTCCTATATATCTTTTCAAATATACAACTATAAAGCCACATTCTACAACAACAACTCTCTCTCTCTCTCTCTCTCTTTCTCTCCATTAGAACCTTTGTTGTTATTTCTTCTTCATTCATGTGGGAACAAGGAAATGGTGGTCCTAGTTCTTGGGCCATGGGGGATCCAAGGGGTACAGTGGGCTCTTGTCACAGCTTCACACGTGATATTCATGTGTTGTTGGTTGATCCTGAAAAGGAGTCCCTTGTTTCTATGGCTAGAATGCTTGAATTTTACAAATATAAAGGTAAGATATATGAAAACTGAATTGAAATAGCCATGCAACAACCTCTCTCTCTCCCTCTTTCTAGATTCCTTCCCTTAGATTTGATGGTGTTGAGTGTGACTTTTGAAATTTATCTATTGCCATTTTTATTTTTTTTGCAAGATATATAAGCTAAACCTAAATTCTGCTGTTTTTCTCATACTGTACGAGTCTTTAGAATTTTTTTCGCCTTCGAGCAATCAATTAATGGATTTTTCCTATCTAAAACTATCTTGGAAAAATCCATTTCTACGCTGATTTATGGTTATCTCATAAGATATGGCCAATCTAGGTCATATCAAGTCTTAGATCTTGCATGCAACAAGTTTTCGTTTTAAAACAACAACAAAATCAACTGTCAGCGAAGAAAAAACAAAAACCTAGATATTGTTCCTAGTTCCTTTCTTGTGTGAACGTATGGATAAATGGTTATCGTCACCTTTGCTTTCATCTTAATTGATTTGACTTTTAAAAAGACAGATCTAGTCTAGTTTTATGTGATATCATCTAGAATTTGCTTTTTTGGTATGTTTTACAAGGAGAATTGAAGTGTCTTGCACTATCTGAGTAATCGATTCGATCTTTTTATATGTATCTCTCTCGATAGACATCTACAAACATATCTCAATCTTTTTACGTTGGATTTATCTTTCAGTTACACCAGTTCTATCGGGCTCGACTGCTCTTTCGTTGGTGTTAGACGGAAACCATGATTTTGACCTTGTGCTGGCAGATATCCGTTTACCTGATATCAATTCATTTTTGCTTCTCAAAGAGTCCCTTAACAGAGATTTGCCAACAGTGTGTGAGTATTTTATAGATTGAGTTGTTAACTTATTATTTTCTGTTAGCTCATTGTTTCTTAGATTTTTTGGAAGTTAAATACCTTCGCGTTCAGGTTTTTTTTTTATAACGTATACTGTTAATTCTGTTTTTTTTTTTTTGGTATTTAATTCTTCAAAATATTGATCTCAACGGAACGTATATAATTGATTTGTTTTTTTGTCGCGTTGTTCTTCAAATTAAAGTTATGTCAGCCGATGAAGACGCTATGGCAGCAAATTTAGCCCTAGAAAATGGCGCATGTTTCTATCTTGAAAAGCCTACCGGTTCATTTGTTATAAAAAGCCTATGGCAACATGTCGTTAAAGAAAGGTTATACAAGACCAAAATGTTTGGAATGAAAGAAAACCTTCATCCTCTCGAGACGACAAACCAAAATGGAATTAGAATTTCCGATTCCGTGGAAAACAACCTTGGAGGAAAGAACGATGGTGATACGATTTCTAAGAAGGGAAAAGAAGTCGTCGGTGGTAAGAAAAAGGCTCGACATATTGGAACAGGAGAGATTGTGGAAGATGAAGCAGGCGAATCGGATAAAGGGAATAGAAAATCGGCTAAGAAGTTTTGTACTGAATGGACAGATGAGCTCCACAGAAAATTCATGGATGCTGTGGATCATCTTGGGGAAGGAAGTAAGTACATTTTTGTTCAATGGATTTTTTGAAATACATTTAATGATTGGTATTTGTTTTGGAATTTTTGTTACAAACAATTAATGTTTAATTACTCTTTGAACTAGGATGCTACCCGAAGGAGATACTCGAGTTAATGAATGTTCCTGGTCTCACGCGAATGCAAGTCGCTAGTCATCTTCAGGTTTGGACTGCTTCACTAATTAATTGCATAATTAAAGCCAAAAATCACTCCAATGAATTCCTAAAATTAATTAATTTCTTTTCACCATACTGACAATGAAATAATGATTTTGTTTTATGGCTGTTTGTTATGGCCATTTACAAACATCTAGTTGTAATTAATTGTGTTGCGCATTGACTTTTTTGAAGCCAGAATTAGGTTAGGTCTTAGTAAACAATTGACCTAAAATAACGTTCACGGATATACATAGAATAAGACATTATGCAAATCTATTGAATTTTGAAATATTTGGATGTAGCATTTTGAAATAAATACCTAATTAAGGTATTGTGTATATAGAATAACAATGTATTGTACATATATATTATTTTTTCTTGATTTTTACTAAAAATTCTAAAATGTCACGTGGCATCTTTTATGTCACATTTTGTATCTCATTTTGTTCTTTGAAAAATGACTACCGACAGAAATTTTTAAAAATATGAACATACTAAAAGTTAATTTTAAAAGTCAAAAGAAGTTTGACTTTGTTTTCAAATCATGATACTCAGTAAAAAATAAAAAGTCCACAATTAATTAGGCAACAAAAAGTTTTCTCTATGGGACAAGTAATTTAGTTGTTTTATTTGACTCCTTGAAGTGCAATATTGAGATTTAACTTTGTATGAAATAATTATATAATTTAATTAATTCGAAAAAAATATGTAATCACGAAGGAGACACCGTGGCGTGTTCTATTAGATTCGGTTGTGTTTTTTAGTTTCTGATATAATATTGATTACATTTTTAATTATTTATAAATTTGAGGTAAATCTATCACAAGAACTATATATTACAATTTTTATTAATGCTTTCAGTTCATAAATTTTGATGAATTTATCATCTTTCATATTTTTTTGATGCTTTTACAGTGACATAAATATTATTTACGATGGAATTTGTAATTCAATTTTGGATAGAAAATGAAATAGATAAAGTAATACACGGGGTTTTTTTTTTATTACTAAGGATTTAAGGTATTGGAATTGAGTAGTGTTTAGTGGTAGCGTATATAGGAAGTTTCTGAACAAGAAATTAAGAATTAAAAGAAATTCATCGATCGACTGAGATAGGATCTATTTAAAAGCATCTCCAACAAGTCCCGATTACCTCTTGAGACTTGTATGCACGATTTAACCTTTTGATTTATAGTATCGACTAAAGTAAAACACTTGTCAAACCAAAATGGGAAAAAAAAAATTAAATGCAGACTCCAATGGTTTGTCGTATTCGGAATCGGCAATTAATTAACCTAACAAGTAGTACTCTTTTAAGTTTAGTTTTTAAATACGTAATAATATTGCATGTGATTGTTCAAAACAAAGAATTAGATTGGAGATGTTGTAACGATTGTTGTACACGGTATATATGTGTAATTAATAAACTTCTGTTGCCTCCTAAATAGTTTATTAATTTTAAAATGAGGCATGTCATTTTAAAATTCACTAATTGCACTAATGCCTTCATACTTATCCGAGTAAACGAAATTATACCATGTTCATTCTTTTATGGGGTTATAGGGTTACAAATTTAGCATGTTAATTGTCCGAGTAAACTGAATTTAGCATTGTCAAGGGAAGGAAGAAAGAAAGATTTATAGGGTTTTACCATGCATATTAATTCTCTAACCTGATTTCGTGACTTTTTCTGCTGTGTTCTTTTCTTTCACTCATCAGAAATGTCGAAATGATAATTGGCGTGCCCCAGAAACACGCAAAACAAATTCTTCGAGTGGTCAAGCTAATGGTTCCCCATACAGATTTGGTTCACGAAAATTTGGATCGATGCCTCGCTTACAGAAAAATCCATCTAGCTACCCTCAGACGTCCCAACTCGAAGAAAGTTGGGGGCACCAAACAAGTCCTGGAATGTACTCAACACTGGGTAACAGTTTCATGGGCAATGGAGATCAAGGAGAGTACTCAGCTCATTTGATCCAGTCTCAGGCTCAAATAGTTCCAAATTGCGTTGCGGGTAACGTTCTCACACACAATTCTTCAATCCAAGGCAATGTGGAGCAAATAGGCACCAATGGAATTAACATTAATGCTGCATACAATGGTGCTTACCAAAATGATACCGGGGATCAAAACATAGGTTCAGTGTTGGGAAAGACAACCAATCAGAATTCACTAATGTTCTTTGGTAATCCTACTTTTGGAGCAGATTCTCAATGCAGTGCCTCGAATCAGACTCCGGTTCCCGATGACTTCTTCGATTTTCTCCCTGAAATAGAGGGGACCCAGGGCTTTTCCAAATATCTTGGAGGGTCTGCAACGATGACTTATGGCTCCATCCCAGAAGCTCACAATGCCTTTGATGTTGAACCAATCTTTTTCGATCGGGTTAGTATGTATTAATGATTTTCACCAAGCTTTTTCTTAAAAAGATTAATTTCCATCTTAGAACTGTTGCATGTTTATTACTCCCTCCGTCCGGATTTGTTGGTCCGTTTTGGGGATTCCAATTTTTTTTCCATTACTTTTTGTCCACTACTTTTTGTGTAATTTTTTCCTACTTTAGCCTTTAACTTTTAAAAATGGACAAATATTTTCGGACTTGAAAAATTATGTTTGTAGACTAACAAATCCGGATGGAGGGAGTATATTTTAAACGAGTTAGTAGTAGTAAAAATTGATTTTGTTTTTGACTCACTCTATAACTATTTATGACAGGTTGAGGGGCGCCCGAGATAAGAAGGAAAGGCAGCAAGCAGAGGTGAAGGCACATCACCAACTTTTGTGACCCAACAAGGAAACCCGATAATTATATAATTATATATAATGACTAAAATATACATAGTGAGCATGTTTAATTTTGATATTTTGACATATATATTTGTCAAGTTAATACCGCGCGACGGCGCGAGACTAAATGCCTAACCGTGCTTAAGTTGTGTTGATTTCCATAAATAAAGGATTTCCATATATAAATGAAGGATTTATATTGATATCTAGCTGGCTCTATTATTGGTTTATTTGGTTTGTTTATTTTGAAGTGAATATATAGCTAATATCCTTTTTTTGGATAGCTATGAAAGGTGCAATACTTTATATATCATCTGCAATTAGGTCATTGGATATACACAGTTTGGGCTATTGCATAATGTAAAAATAAATTGGGATTATATTGAAGTCTTTTTTATCATTTGTTATTCCTAATCTATTACATGGAGAGGGGAAGGGAACTCGATCCCGGAATACAGTGTAGAACAAGTAAGAGTTCTACCGTATGAGCTAGCCAACACTTACTAACACTTACTATATTGAAGTCTTAAAACTAGATTTTATTAGCTGTCTGTGCCATCTTAGTTTGAGGTACACTAGTTAGGTTCCTCTCTTGATTCTCTGGCTTTGTTCATGATTTGTTAGGGATACGTGCCACTGGATCACATCTTCATTTTCTTACACCTTGACTATGACATATGACACTGGAAGGGCCAAGTGAATAAGATCAAGTGCGGTCAATTGGGCCCACCCATTTTTCTAAAATATTGTCTACTCCCTTCGTCCCAATTTGCTTACCCTTTTTGGGGTAGTGGGTTTTTAAGGGTTGTGAAAACTTTATATTGTCTTTTCTATTTTGCCCCTAAGTCCAGTCAAAATTACTGTGGCCAATTTGTGAGGCTAATTTTTTATATGAAACTCAAAACATATGCAATATGGATCTTGTTTGATAGATATCAATTAGTTTTATTATACAAAGTTTTCAAAATCATAAGAACCATTATAAAATAAAAGATAATGGTCAAACAAATTGAGATGAAAAAAATACTTTTTAAGGGTAAAACTGGAAAGTGACCATATTTTGATGGATCTTTTTAGAAATAGGACAAATATTTTGAGACATCCCAAAATGAAAAGAAGGACCAGCAATTTGGGACGGATGGAGTATATTTTAGTAGAACTTTGTACTAGGTAAGTTATAGTGACCACTCTTTATCATTTTTATTTATTGAATTTAACCCATGCAAATTGTTGCATTGCCCCAAGAACTTCAAAAGGTATAATTGCCCAAAGTATTTTATCCAAATACAGTTGTGCTCATTAGTGAGATGCTCTAAACCATGAATGAAGAAAATATGGTGATGAGTACAGAAATTGATTTGGATCTCTAGACCTGCCCTCCCTGATACCTTTCGGCTTTGATTTGGGGCATGGTTCTACAGCAAAACGCCCCTGTAGCTCCTCGGTTTTTGGAGGTTTAGGTGAGCCACTGTTTCAGTGGTATTCTGAGCATAGCCACTTTGTGCATATTGCCAAAGGTTAGGTCTGTCCTCAATCTCCCCCGCCCATATGCTCAATGATTGGGGACTCGATGGGTTCTGTTATTGTTGTTGTAGTTGTGTTTCATCCAAGTACAAAGAAGAAATTTGCATATCCAGATAGTGAAAAAACGGTTTGCATTTCAAGCGGAATATTAATAGATGATAATACCTTACATGTATATAGTTAAAACGACATCTGAATTTTTTGCCTAACATTTGTTTTCCTATCAATTAGGAGAGAATATATGTGGTTCATCAATTTTTTCACCTCTCATGTGTATCTACATGGTTCATCCAATTTTTTTTTAAAGACAAGGCAAGAACATTGTTTTTTTAGGAACAACAATTGCAGATAATACTGATAAAAAATCAAATACAAACTACGCGGCCCAAAGGCCTAACCCAACTTACAGTTACATCAAAGGACTCTCTAAAGGTCCGAACAAAAACTGTAACATTTCCAAATTTTTTATTTTATTAAAAATTGAAATGTTATTATTTTTATCACTTAATTAAATTTTTAAGTTACTTAATTAGTTAATAATTAGATAATCCTAACATTTACTTGGGTTGACTTTCCAATTCTTTTTTAAAATTTTGACTTGACACTTGACCTTGACCTAGCTAACCTTGGTAGACTAGATGTTACCTTAATTAACTATTAAATATTAACCTAGCATATAAAAATACATATACACATATATCATCCTCCTAACCTACACCCCACCTCCTAACATACACTCCAATCCATCTTTCATCTTCTACCCCAATCAAAAGCAAACCCACCCTTTAAAAATCGTGGTCTAAAACCATGTACTTGAACCAAAACCATCCTAGCCTCTATGGCCAACCCATAGCCTTACCATTTCTACAGATTTGCAGTCCTTCTCCCTTCCCGTTTCTGCCCTTTACTCCACTTCTTATCTACAAACACAAGCAACCTTCTCTACACTGAAGCCAATTTGTCTCACCCTCGTTGTGCATGCAACATGCAAAATCCATGCACTCTCCTCCCCATATAACTCCTGAAATTGGGTTATAGATAAACCGAAGTGGGTAGCCTTAACCAGATGTGTCTGGTAGGAGGCTTAATATTCTAGAGATAAGAAATGGGTTTACCTTGAGAGAGCTCAAACTCTTAATATTTTTCAAATTCGTTGTCACATTATTACATAGGGTCAAAGAGCTACTGGAAACAACCACCAACATGTTCCAACACTTGCCAAAGACCTACACCATCTTCATCTTCCTTAAAGAACTCATTTCCACCACCTTTTCAAATCTCACTCCTATACTCGAATTGAAGGTGGATTACGGTTTTGTACCCAAATTTGGCACGAAAGCCTAACAAGGCCGAATAGATTAATTTTGGACATAAATGGGATGACTGGGCCTACAGGGTTGCTGGGCTTCCCTTATTTTTATTTTTTCCTCTATAGAGGCCCAATTAGGTTACAGAATTATTATATGAGGATCACGGCCCACAAATGTAAATGGCCATTATAGATAAATATAAATGGCCCTAATAAAAATCATTTATGCGCGTGGGAGAATAAAACGGATTAGAAGGGGTGGTTGCATCCATATCCCTTAAAACAAGGAGGTGTAGTTCCTTTGTGAAGAATTACCCTCGTGTATCAAGAAGTGGATTTACTGGAAATAACTTCTAGTGCTTATCTGCACAAGTTAAGGGAGGCAATTATTTCCACGTGTTATGGCCTCAAGGCCTTTCGGAGACCCCACTAGCCCATTACCCGTGAAAGAAAGGAAGTGAGAAATGAATGTGGAGGCCTTTGCAGTTCGAAATAAGGCAAGTAACTTCCAATAACTGCCGTTGTGGAGGGAATTAAGTTTCATAGGACACTTGGCATGATCGAGATAGAGCAAGGAAACCACCTGGGCGATGTGGCATCATCTCAACGAGTGAGGAATTGGCGCCAACATTCAAAGCTGCACACCTTGGGACATATAAATACACCATTTGAAGATGAAAAATGGGTTTCATAGCCAATTAACCTCACGATTTATCAATCAAGTCTCTCAACTTACAGCAGATCCTCAACCCGTTGAAGCCTCTCAACCACGTTGAAGCCACCAACTCTGTTGAGTTATTTACCCACATCGTTCTACAAGTCTAGCCATAGCCTATGACCTTGTTTTATGATTCGTTGTACTCTTCCTTTGTTAATCTTTATTAATGAAAGTTGGGTTTTTATTTTATCTCGTTGTTTCTCATTTTCCATACCCGATTGGGAAATTGAAAAAGTCCTTTACGATAAGGCAACCACGAACCGCTTTGCAACTCTTCCCTTTGGGTTGCACGCAATCCGTTACGAAAGAAGTCAGAAAAAGGCATGAAGGCCTTTACAATACTTGTACTATATCGCACAGTCCTGGCACGCCCGCCGCACAAACCGCTCAGGCGCTCACGGTTTCACTAGGAGTTTTTCCAGGAAAAACAATTACTCTATACCTTTTTTCTAAACGTCATCACAACAAGAGTGTAACATCCCAATGAAGTTGCCACCTTACACACTTGACAATCATATGCCACTCGACCAAGGGAGCAAGGTTAATGAGAGTCAACCAAGCCCGGGAAACAAATGATACAATGTAAGAGGTGTACAAAAATGTCTAAGATTCAGACCAGATTCTAGACAACTAAAAGCACCAAAGATCATTAAAGCATAAATCTTCTATGTAGCTCACATATGTTCCAATTCAACAGAGTTCCCCAAGTGTAATCAGAATTCATAGCCATGGAGGATAAGAACAAAAAATGCAGCAATCTCCATACCAATGTAGCAGCATGAACGAGTAGAAGGTGCAAAAACTTAAGCACCTCACCTTGATGATAACTTAATGAAGAACCTTTAGCACACAATAGCAGCATCAGAAAGAAGTAAACCACACCTAAACATGCACAGATGCATCATCGGCAATGCATCCATATTTAGAAGTAGCACCAAGAAGGTAATAAACCAAAGTGAACCAAATGCAGGAGCAGCAACAAAGGTATAGAAACAGTAAGTGTATCCATGTCTAGAAGTAGCATCAGAGTGTAATAAACCATAGTGAACCAATCACAGGAGCAATCAGAGTGAATGTAGACACCCTAAGTTGGCTCGGTAGATATTTCAAGTACCGCTCCGCGCAGACTTCCGATGATGAAAGCGACACCCCAAATGCTTTGGGGAAATTCATGTGGATATCAGAACTTTGGTAAGGATTTGGCAATCAAAATCCAAAACCTCCCTAACTCAGTTGAAATATCGCCACATCCATTTGTGAACCGCCAGCAACCCGGTCTTCTGACCAAAATCCACTATCCGTAGCCAGATGCATCCACCGGCCAGCAAATCAGCTTCTTCCAAAAGATTTCCAGCAAGAGCCCGACTCAAATCGGATTACTCCGTTTACGTGGTGATCAAGGTCGGGACTCTCTTTGATAGAGTTTATCCGGTGTCAAATCTCTCCCAATTTGTCTTTTGATCGAGTTGGGACTCTCTAGTGCTAAGCCATATAAATAGGCACCTCCATCTCCGAAATTAACACACAATCTATCACCCCCATAACCCGAAGTGATCTGCAAAACACTCCCCACATCCAACTCTTCAAAAGCCCTCTAGCCTCGTGAGGTGAAATCAATCCAGTAGAAAACCCCCAAATCCGAGCTTAGGGTTTTGAGGTCACGTGAAAATTCCACCACAAAGCAAGCAATCCGAGCAAAATTTTGACCTCTTTGCCCCTTGCTCTTCTTCAAAAGCCCTCTTTTGCAGCATGTTTTGGCCTCTCTAAACCCTCCACTGGTATTAGAAACCGATAAGAACTTAAGGGCTTCCCTTAGGAAGTCCTTTCAACACGATTTTGGTAGGATTTCTACCTTTGGAGCTTGAGTTTATGTTTTGATGGGAGTCTAAGGTGGAGTACGGATGTTGATAGGCTTGCATATGGACTTTCTATGGTAGAGAGAGACTGACTTTGGTATTTGATTAGGTTTTTATCAATGGAGAATTGATTTTAGCTTTGATGGAGGTAGTAAAGTGGGTTTTAGGTAATGGAAGGCTATGGAGTGAACTATAGAAGGAGAAGATGACTATTTTCTAGAGTGATTTGGACAGAGTTTCAGCTTAGCTTGGGAGTGGGCTGATCATCCTCCAAATGAAGGGTGAGGGGGGGTATTTATAAAAAGAGAAAAGTAGGTTTAGGGTGAGTAAGAGAGGGAAAATACATTTTGAAGTCAAATATTGGAGGGATACTGTGATGGAGGAGGTTTTGTCAGAAAACCAGCTGAATATTTGTCACTTGGAGCCCCTTTGGCCACCTAAAAGAGCTTTGGGCGCCTAAAGGGATGCTTTAGGCGCCCGAACCCGAAGGGAGACTGTACAGCATACCAAACTTCACGGTGCTACCTCGAGTGCTACCAAACTCTGTTTTGTGCGTGGTTTGAAGCGTTGGAAAGGTGATTGAGTCTACTTCTATCCCATGTGGTTTGAACACAAGATAGTTTGTACATCAAAATCCATGACCATTTTACCCTCAAGAGGTCAGGAAAACAAGTCATTTTAGTGAAATGCGCGCATCTCCCTCATTTCAAAACGGATTGAGACGCATTACATATCGATAAAGAGGGTTTTGAATGTACTAGAGGGTGGTGCAAGCTAGGGTTTTTGAACAGGTTTCAGGGGGTTTCCAAGCACTTACTTAAGCTCCAATGTGTCTTCATTGGTCCATTTTCATCATCTGGGATGCCAAGAATTTGTATGGGTTCAAATTGGGGTGTCTATAGTTGCCCCTCTTTGAATAGACTTGAAATCAATGCTTGATGCGAGTATCGTCAAAGACTAAGACATCCCAATCTCGTCTCCCGAGAATTCTCTCAAGCTGCAAAGGAAAACATTAAATCACATAGTCGCACTACTGGAGCTGCCTACGTACTCTGTCGTAGGGATCAGACCAGCATAGTTCTTTGAGGCAATTGAAAATATCTTAACCAACAAGTGTAAACGGGCTTAAGACCCTCAAATAAGATTTAAAAGGGCAAACGACGGCCCTCAAATGAGATTTAAATGGGCACGAAGCCCTCAAACGAGATTTAAACGGGTTGAAAGCCCTCAAATCGGAGTTAAACAAACAAACATGATTTAAACAGGCACAAGGCCTCAAACCGAAGTTAAATGAGCAAACATGATTTAAACAGGCCCAAGGCCCTCAAACCGGAGTTAAATGAGAAAATAAGATTTAAACAGGCACAAGGCCCTCAATGACGATTTAAACAGACACAAGGCTCTCGAAGACGATTTAAACAGGCACAAGGCCCTCAAAATCGATTTAAACATGCCCTCAAAGATGATTCAAACAGGCACAAGGCCCTCAATGATAATTTAAACAGACACTTGGTCCTCAAAATGATTTAAACAGACTTTAAATCCTCAAAACTGATTTAAACGGGTACATGGCCCTCAAAATGATTTAAACGGACACTTGGTCCTCAAAATGTGATTTAGACGGACTTGTGGTCCTCAAAATCATTTAAACGGACACTTGGTCTTCAAAATTGATTTAAATGGACATTTGGTCCTCAAAATGATTTAAACGGACTTTTAATCCTCAAAATTGATTTAAACAGGCACAAGGCCCTCAAAGATGATTTAAACAGACACGTGGCCCTCAAAGATGATTTGTCCTCAAAATTTATTTAACCTGGTACGTGACCCTCAATGATGATTTATATGGACACTTGGTCCTCAAAATATGATCTAAACAGACTTGTGGTCCTCAAAATAATTTAAACGGACATTTGGTCCTCAAAATGCAACTTAGATAGGCTTGAAGCCTTCAAACATGAATTTAAATGAGCTTAAGCCATTACATCGTAAAATGAAGAAAGTTATTTGCCAGACAATGGAGTGATTCAATGATTGGATACAACTACCTCCTGAGCAACGAGGTGGTTGAAATGATTGGATAATTGAATGCACCTATGCGGTGACTAAAATGATTGGGGTGTGATTACCTACTGAATAACGAGGTGAAATGATTGGATGATTAAATGCACCTACACAGTGACTAATGATTGGATTGTGCCGGCTAGGCTGCTACAATGGGTGACACATCTATTTCAAAGCAATGGCGAGAAATCTAGACATCTATCTCAAAGCTGATTCAAAAACTGTCATGTAGGATAACTTGATTAAAGCATTGTCCCGCGGGATGGTTGATTGAAAAGATTGTCCCTAAGGATGGTTGATTGAAAAGGTGACCATTTCCGGTCTCAAAATTGATTGAAACTGGAGGATTTCGACATGTGATGACAACAATGACAACATTCATTTCCTTAAAACAGGTGGCACTACAGGGTGACTCTTTTGCTCACCAGGATTGAGTTTGAGCTTAGTAGGGCTTGTGTTTTGGGCTTTGAGTTTTAGTCTTGCTTTTGTCAAGGCTCGAATTTTGGGCTGATTTTTGTTGAGGTTTCGGGTCTTGGATTGTCTTTTGGCATGGCTTTGGATTGGCCTTCAGGTTGTGACTTTGGACTTTGAATTGGCTTTTGGGTTGTGACTTTGCCTCTTCATCCCCCAATTCTTAGATTTTGGTGTCTGCTTCCCCCGGTAGATGGCATTAGGCTGATGTGCCCCAATTTTGAGTTGACATGCTTCCATGAATGACTAACCTTAGTTTTCATTCCCTTTCTTGGCTCTATTTATGGTTTTGGCAATCGATAGACCACTTATCCAAACACGGGTTCTTCCATGCATCGAAATTGTTTCCACGAGTTGAGGATAGACAAAGCTAAGACAACATGATTGACCTTTGGACAAAAAGGTGAACTTTGACAAGACTGACAAGATCGAGGGGTGGACTTCGATAAGACTGACAAGGCCGAGGAATTTGATCGACCTTTTGGACAAAGGGGTGGACTTCGCAATGGCTGGTAAGGCTGAGGAATTTGATCGGTCTTTTGACAAAAGGGTGGACGAACAAGGTTGAGGGATTTGATCGGCCTTTTAACAAAGGGGGTATAATTTGATTGGATCAACTTCGAAGGATAGGAAAGGTCTTTTATCAATTGAATGACTCCCTTTAAGGATGTCCCTGACTGGGCGGAGATTAACTGTTCGAAGATAAGGGAGACCACGTTGACTCAAAGGATATGGAAGACCATGTAGACTCAAAGTTCTGAAAGATGGCAAACATGCCTCACGATTGATGCGGAAATTGTCAAGACAAAATTAGGTTTTTGAAGAAACTCTCTTTGGGATTTCGAAATTATTTTAATAATGATCATTAAAATCGATTATTCTATCAAAACATGATATTTTTTATCATGAACCCATGTCCCGGATTGCTGATGATGCCCCATTCATTTCGTGCTAGTGAAGACCCATTGATGCCCCGGTTTGGGTTTCTGCTTCGGCGGATGCCACTGTTTGCACAATGCTTTGACTTTTGATTTCAAGGGAGATTACACGGTTCTCTGTTGACTTGGATTCTCACTATCAAGTTGCACTTTTCAATCTAAAAGGACTTTATTTAGGTTATAATGGGGCCTAGCATGGGCTCAACAAAGAAAGGGTAGAAGGCTCAAAAAATTTCATTTTTCTTTAGGGTTGTTTGAGCTAACAGCTATCTCTGAACTTCGTTTGCGCCCTTTTTTGCTTTTAATGGGCGCTTTCTTCCCTTTGTGCCTCTTGTTGCTTTTGATAGGCGCTTTGATTTTTCCATTTCATTTCTTCGGTGCTTCGCATCTTGTCATGCCTATGTGTTTGGCATTTCACGTGCCTATTTTTGGATTTTTCTTTTCTCTTGACAACAATAAGACATTACAGCTAAAGTATTCTGATTGCAAAGTTCTCATTGATAGGATCACAAGTCGTACCAAATCTTGGGCTAACAAATACTTGTCCTATGCTGGGAGGGTCCAACTTATTAAGTCAATTCTTTTTGCCATGCAGACGTATTGGTCCTCCCTTTTCATCCTCCCTAAGAAGGTTGTGAAGGAAATTGAATCCATCCTTCGTCCCTTCTTCTAGACTGGCACTGATCTCAAAACTTCTGGTGCCAAAGTTTCTTGGGAACATCTCTGTTCCCCTAGAAAGGAAGGAGGCCTTGGATTCAAATCCCTTCAAGTGTGGAATAAGGCTGCTATAGCTAAACATTTATGGTTTCTTATCTCTGGTGGGGAGCAGTCTATGTGGTGCTAATGGGTGAAGTCATATTTATTGAAAGGGCAAAGTTTCTGGAAGGTTAAGATTCCTAGCAGCCCTTCTTGGGTTTGGAGAAAGATCCTCCAACTTAGACCTCTAATTCGGTCTTTTATTAAGTACCAAATTGGTGATGGTTTGACAACCTCCATGTGGTATGATAATTGGCATCCATTGGGCCCGTTGGTTGAGAAGTTTGGCCATCGTATTGTTTATGACTTTGACCTATCAGATAATGCCACTGTATCGGATATCCTTCTCAATCCAAATCATTGGCGGTTCCCAGTAACACAAACACTGGAGCTTAATGAAGTGAGGAATACACTTCCCCAATTACTCCACACCTCTCCCCAAAGAGACAGCTACAAATGGTCTTTCATTGCAAATGGGGAATTTACTATTTCATCTCTTTGGGATCAGTTAAGGACCCACTTTCCTACGGTTTGCTGGAGCCCTGTTGTCTGGTTCCCTTCCCATATTTCTAAATGCATCCTTATAAGTTGGCTTGCCATCCAAAACAGGCTGTCCACAGAGGATAGGCTCGTTCTATTTGGTATCAATGATACTTCATGCTGCAGCTTTTGCCCGGGTGTGGAGACTCACGACCACCTTTTCTTTGGGTGTCCTTATACCCAGCAAATCTGGGATGCTGTCTCATTAAAATCCAACCTTAAATGGCAACCCCAACCTCTTTCCACCCTGGTGGGTCTCCTTTCTCACATCCGTGGTAGGAACCTTAAGGCCACACTCACTAAGCTTACCTTCACGGTTACACTGTATAACATTTGGATTGAAAGGAATAGAAGGAAATTCCATAATATGCATCTCACAGTCCCATCTCTAGTGATGAAGATTTGCACAGATATTAGCGGTAGGTTGTTGTCCTTGTCTAAAATTCCTATGGGCCCGTGTTCTAAGGATCTCCTCATGTCATGGAATATTCACCCCTCTTCTATCTAGGATGTTTACGTCTGCATCAGTTCATGCTCCTACTGTATTATTGGTTTACTGCATATATCCAAATGTTGTTATGATGCTCTTGTGTTGCTTATTCTCAGGCACTTGCGCAGGTGTATTGCTCAACCTCGTAGAATGGGATTCACACTAACAAACCTAGCTGGGTCATTTGTTTTGCAGGTTGCTGCTATGAGAATTCATGTAGTTAGCAGAATTTCTTGTATTTCTCAATCAGCTAATATAGTCTGAATTGAGCAGGATGTATCTAATGGACCCAATTGGGTTAGTTCTAATGCAGGTTATTGCGATCATTGATGTAGAGGTGCTGCTCAGAAATTGTGTGACCCACTATATAGTGTGCCCTTGTGAGTTAAGTGTTTGGGCCCCAACCAATTCTTTGAGAGTGGAGATAATATATAGAGGCTGTTGCAAGCGGGAGTTGAGGGAGTTTAGGTCCTTTATCCCATGGCCAGAGTGAAAAAGAAGAGAGGGAAGGTGAGATTCCAAGGGAGTTTGAAGTGAGAGCCATATAACGGCCTTGGGATTTATCTTCTCTCTCTTTCTCTCTATTCCAAGTGTGCAGATTTTGTTTTATCGAGTGGCTGCGTAGCTCCTGCTTTATATTATGTGCACATTTCCATTGCGTACTGGTTTTGTTGAAGGTTATACCCTACTAGATTTCAAAGTTGATATTGCTGCAAAGTTTTATGTGGGTATCTTCCATGGCCTACACGTTGAGGCCTCCTCCAGTAGTTGTATGACGTTGGAATGGGTTAAATGATGGTGTCCTTTTGCTCATCCGATCAACGGATACCATTGGTTTCTCATTGCCATGTTGATGTTCTTGTATCTGGCGGATCTATATGGTTTCTAGATGCATTTCTGATGTATTTCTGGTTGTGGTTGACTGTTGTAGTTCATTTTACAGCCATGATCTTTGTAATTATTGCAATTTAGTTATCTAGTGCAATGCTACTGTTTCTGGACTCTCATGGGAACTCAGAATTCCAGTTTTTGAGCCAATCTAAGTAAACTTTTTGCTCGTTCGAAGGTCCATTGCGTCCCTGGCTGCGTTGGGGCTTCCAGGGCGATTCACTTGATTGTAGTTTCCTATCCAGTTGGGGTTGTCACTAGAATCCAATTCCTTTTATTTAGGCTTGTTTAGAATTCTGCTATGTAAATTATTGCTCAGTGGGTTACTCTCTTATTAGATCCCGGCCAGTAATCTATTATTTTCTTGTCTATCCATGGGGGGTTGTCCCTTGGAACATTTGCTCTCCATTTTGTCTTACAGTGGTTGGCTATTTTAATTTGCTTTCATGCTCATTTAAGCCCAGATGCTATCCTGATAAGGAAGGCTTCCCAAGGCCCATGTTTCAAAACAACCATATTCCCCAATTCACACGTTGAGGGGCCCTTGCTCCTTTGATGGCCCAACTACCTCCTTGGGTTTCAGTTACAAATCTGGCCCAAGCAAATGGGCTATCTTAGGTCTTCTCATATGTCCCTCACGGCCCAAGTTCAGTGATCTATCCTTGTGGACCATCCGGACCAAATTTTGTGATCATTTTGTCATTTGTTTCTATTCCCTCTTCTTTAGATGGATAGGAAACAAATGTAGTATTACTGCTTTTCTTCACAGCCATTGTAGCCACTTGGCGTAGTTTTTTAGTTTTCTTTTTGCTTTTCTTTCCTCCTGGGGTATGCCCCTTGTAGGCTGTATATTCAGTTAGCCCATTTTTCTATTTCAAGTTGTTTTACCCAAACAAAAAAAAAAAGACATTACAGACTCGAACTTGAAAAACACACAGACATGAGAGCATGATAGACTCGAATTACAAACTAACTCAATAAAAGTGAACACTTGACTCGAGACCCAAAGACTCCTAAAACTGGCGGAAGATGGGAATATTGCATGGCCCTTATGGGTTCATTCTTTCTTGTCGTCTCAGTTATTGATCGGGTCTGCTGGTTCTGAAATGCCAAGCCCTTCATGGGTGGGTTCTACTGGTTCTGGCGGTCAATCATTTATGATGTACTCATGTGGGTAGAACTCAAAGCCTGAGGGCATGTCTTTGATCTGATCATTGAGAAGTTGAAAGTATGGATGGTAGTCCATCAAACCATAGGCGAGCCCAGTTTCAAACTCTTTGAGCAATTGCAATTTGCTAGGTGAAGGGTTCCACTCCCCTTTTTCTTTGGATTCAATAAGCTTAGGTTCCTCAAACAAGCATGGAAGGAGTATCCATTAAAGGAACCAATTTGAGTTGTTTCCCGAAGTTCTAGCCAACCGTTGTACATTTCTTTCGTCATGATTTCTGTGACAGGCTGTGCTTCTTCCTTCGGGTATTCAAGATCTTCTCTTTTGATCCAATCATTAGCAAGGCTCCCCCATTCATCTTTCCATTCTCCAAGAGCACAGATTCCGGTCTCCAAGGGTACTTCAACGGAAGGTTTAGGCTTGGTTTCAGGTATGATGTAATGGATGGGGTCAAATATAGTGGTGTTAAGGGCATTTTTAGTGGAAGTAAGGCTGATTTGATGGATGCGGGAGTTTTGTTGGAGCTCAGGTAATAATTTGGGCATGGTATTTAGGTTTTGTGATGGGATAAGGATACTTTTTATTATCAATGAGGTCTTGGATTTCGTGATGAAGGCTTTGGCATCTCTCAGTAGAGTGACCGGGTATTTGGTCGAAGGCCCAAAATTAATTTGGGTTGTAAAATGGTGGGGGATTTTGTGGAGCTGGTGTTGGTTGAAGTGGTTTGAGTAAACCGGGCATGAGAAGCTCTTTATAGACTAACGACAAAGGTGTGGGGAGTTGAGAAAATGTTCTTCGCCGGTTTTGAGGGCGGTTGATTTGGGTAGTGATTTCGTTGACTGGTTTAGTTTGGTTGAGGTCATTGTTGATGGAGCTCGAAGGGGTATTTTTAGTGGAGAGGCTGATTTGATTGGCATCAAAGTTTTGTTTATGCTGAGACGTGGGGTTTGATATGATGTTGGATTCTGGTGACGGAGGAAGGATGGTTTTGTTGTCAATGAGATCTTGGATCTCGTGACTGAGATGTTGACACTCGTGGGTAGCATGATCGGGCACTTGATGGAAGGTGCAGAATGCATTTAGCTTTGTGGTTGGATGGAAGCTTTTGAGGTAGAGGTTTTGGCTGGAGTGGATTAAGGAAACCGGCCATGAGAAGCTCTTCTTAGACTGAGGACAGGGGTGCGAGGAATTGGGAGAATTCTCTTAGTTGGTCTTTGGGCTAGTTGATTTGGGTTGTGTTTTTGGTTGGTTTGACTTTGTTGGTGGTGTTAGTTGTGAAGCTAGAGTTGTTATCTATGGAGCTGGGTGTGGTGTTCACATAGTTGTTGCCAAACAATGTACCACCCTTCCCGGAATAAACCCTTTCGCCTTTTGGAGTGAAATTGTCCTTTTTGGTGTCCCACCGGCGCATTTGGATTCTTCCATGACAGATTCCTCTAGTTCAGAGATCTTGACCAAAGCTACAGCACCATTTCCAAGCTTTTTCTAGGTTGTTGGAGGTTCTCTTGGATCGGTGGGAGACGGTCATAGATGTCTTGCACCATGATCATAAGCTGCGCAATTTGATTGTCGAGCTGTTTGCCCATATTGCTCACAACCATCTTGAGCCCTTCAATTTCAGCCGGAATATCCATGTCTTCAGGTTTTGGGTCAAGTCAACTTTTATGTCGGGAAGTTTTAAGGTTTCTTTCTTGGGATCAATGGCCCAGAACTAACAGTAAAGCAAAAAAAAAGTCTAACTCAGACTATGCCCCTGGTTTTATTGAAGAAAATGTCGTGTGTGTGTCGTCGTCATGTCGTCTTAAGATCTAGACTACCTATCTCGGTCTCATTTAAGACATTGTACAGACGTTTGAAACAACCACAGGTAAGTCGTGACAAGCAGGTTAAAATTCCAAGCTTCAGGAATCAGAGTCAATCTCCTTTTTGACCATCCGAGATAGAGCAATAAGGTTGTTAAAATTCGGATACAAATGCACTTAAGGCTAGCCTGAGACACGGGGAGCTGTTCGAGCACAACAAACACTGGAGGTATCTCAAATTCCATGGATTTTAAGTCTCATAGACTAACATCTATCCTATAGATTATCCTAAAGCTATCTTAGGGTCAGTCTATCGGTTTCGAATCTCACTTAAAGCCATTGCACAAAAGATTTTCAACACCGTAAGTCATTACTCGGCAGGTTAAATTCCAATCTTTGTTGGAATCAGAGTCAATCACTTTTCTTGACCATCCGAGACAGAGCAATACAGATGTTGCAATTTAGGTACTAATGACCTTAAGGCTAGTTCGAAACACAAGTAGCCGTATGGGCATGGCAAGCAAACGCCGTAGGTATCCCAAACTCCATGGATTTAAAGCCTCCTAGACTTGTTTTTATCATGAGGTTTCTGCTACCGATTTCGACCTTACTTAAGCTTTGCATAGAAAATTTCAAACAACCTCGGGTAAGTCATTACTCGGCAGGGTAAACTCCAAACTTCGTTGGAATCAGAGCCAATCGCTTTTCTGCAAACTCCATGGATTTTAAGTCTCCTAGACTGAGCTTGAACTATTTTTGAAAGTTGCCCCAGTCCTCATGTTTCTTTTGAATGGTACATCCTTTGTTTTGGACAATCGAATTTGGGAAAATGCAAACTCCCAACTCCTCATCAAGGATTTAACTTTGGATTTTTTGAACAATTGTCCCTAATTCGGGCCAATCATCCTTTATTTTCGTTAGATCATTGTCAAGGACTCGATAGTTTGAATTTCCCCATGTCTGATTGTGCTAAGGACTAATTCTCAAGAACAACGTACATTTGAAACGCAGGACTCTATATCAGGCCAAGGCAACCTTCTACAAACCGTGAGGGTTCGAAATGCCAATGCATGCATGTGACATGAAAAGATAAGGAAAGCGGTAACACGTAGCACATAAGCATGGTGGAGCACATAAGCCTAACACGTGTGTCCATTCCAAACGTGGAGAGTTCTATGGTTGACTATATGCAAAAGGCCGGTTTGGGTCTCAAGAGGGAACCCCGGACTCAAAGTCTAAATTGTCTTCCACCGCAAAGTGATGGTGACAATGTGACTAATGACGGTCGAGGGCTGCTGGGCATTTTGGGATTCCCCGTCATAGGCAAACTGGGCAAGATTGCTAAAACACCCCAGCGAGGCTAGTAACCATGCATGTTCAATGCAAAAGTTTGGAAACGAATGTTTTAAAATCCCTTAAACATTTTTCAAGTCTAGCTCTCTAAATTAATGAATATTTCAATAAAATTACACAACTCTAATTAAATAAAAATATACATTAATCAGAGTCGCCAGCTTGTGGACACCCAACAAAAATCTCTTTTTGGAAATTAGTTTTGGAGTCGCCACCCAGGTTTGAGGACCGCACCCGAGAAACCGGTTGAAAATTACTCTTTTTCCCTTGTTTTGGAAAAGGTTTTTACCGGTCTATTGTTACCATGATTTCTCGGGTTTGGGAGCCAAGTTACGAGGGGGGGAAGGGTTTAAGTCACCCCTCTCACCCGGTATGAAAACCGGCCTCTACTAAATGTTTAAAAGATTTCAAAGCATTTAGCTTCTAAACTTTATCCATAAAGAGAGGGGGAAACAAATGAATGAAGATTTAAAGCGATAACACATACAGTAGAGGCCTGTGAGACGTGTTCAAAGTGTAACAAGATGATGATGAACAATGTAAACAATAGTAATAAACAGTTAGAAACAATAATAAAAGGAGAGACAAGACTTTGGAACGCTTTTAAATGAAAATCAGTTTGACCCTCTATCTATCCTTTGGGCTCTCAAACCAAACTCACTTTGAACCTCTGTTTTGCTTCTGGTTTTGCATAAAAGGACTCAAAAACTACTGTCTCAAGTATTCATCCCAAAAACCATGTTTATGAAGTGGATAGAGCTTGCAAAGTGTTATTTTGACTTACTTGAGGCCAAACATAGAGTATAAGACTGATTTTCAACAGAATATAAAGCTTTAAAAGACTATAAGCTCCAACAAACTGATCTTGAACCAAAATAGAAGATAAATGAGGTTTTGTTAAGTGAACCCAAAGGGATACTCTGGGTGCCCAAAGGGACTGCTTTGGGTGGCCTAGCTAACCCTATTTTATCCTCTAATTTGCTTTCTTCTCTGCATAAAATGATTGAAAAACCATGGTATCATTGATATTAGCTCAAAAATCGTTGTTCAAGAGGTTGAACAAACTTATAACAACACTTTAAACCACCTTTGGAAATGAACAGAGACTACACAAACCATTTTATGACCCCCAAAATATGTTTGTAGTGATTTTGAACCAAGAGAAACTGATTTAGAGCATAAAATAGAAGATGAAAGTGAGCTAGTTTGGGCACCCAAAAGGGGGGGTGCTTTGGGCGCCCAAAGAGGCCCTTCGGGTGCTGATTTGTAAGCTCTTTTGCAGCACGTTTTGGCCTTTCTAAACCCTCCATTGGTATTAGAAACCAGTAAGAGCTTAACGGCCTCCCTCAAGGATTCCTTTCAACACGATTTTGGTAGGATTTCTACCTTTGGAGCCTGAGTTTATGCTTTGATGGAAGTTTAAGGTGGAGTATGGATGTTGATAGGCTTGGGCATGGACTTTCTACGGTAGAGAGAGACTGACTTTGGTATTTGATGGAAGTTCAAGGTGGGTATGGATTTTAGCTTTAATGGAGGTAGTAAAGTGAGTTTTAGGTAATGGAAGGCTATGGAGTGAACTATAGAAGGAGAAGATGACTGTTTTCTGGAGTGATTTGGACAGATTTCAGCTTAGCTTGGGAGTGGGCTGATCATCCTCCAAATGAAGGGTGACAGGGGGGTATTTATAGAAAGAGAAATGTGGGTTTAGGGTGAGTAAGAGATGGAAAATACATTTTGAACTCAAATATTGGCAGGATACTGTGATGGAAGAGGTTTTGAGTGAAAAAGTGTGTGCTATAACAGAGGGGGAGCCCATGGTTTTGTCAAAAAATCAGCTGAAAATCGCTCACTAGAAGCCCCTTTGGCCGCCTAAAGCACCATGCTTTGGGCACCTAAAGAGGGCTTTGCTATAGAGAGCTTTGGTTGCCCAAAGGGATGCTTTGGGCGTCCGAAGGGAGACTGCACAGCATACCAAACTTCACGGGGGCGCCCCGGGTGCTACCAAACTCCGTTTTGTGTGTGGTTTAAAGTGTTGGAAAGGTGATTGAGTCTACTTTCTATCCCATGTGGTTTGAACACAAGATAAGTTTTACATCAAAATCCATGACCATTTTACCCTCAAGAGGTCGGGAAAACAAGTCATTTTAGTAAAATGCACGCATCTCCCTCATTTCAAAACGAATTGAGACGTATTACATATCGATAAAGAGGGTTTGGAATGTACTAGAAGGTGGTGCAAGCTAGGGTTTTTGAAGAGGTTTCGGGGGGTTTCCAAGCACTTACTCAAGCTCCAATGTGTCTTCATTGGTCCATTTTCATCATCGAGAATGCCAAGGATTTTTATGGGTTCAAATTGGGGTGTCTATAAAATGTCCAATGAATGGCTTGTTCAACTATAAAATACATTTTTGGCTTGCATGACTTGTTGAACAGCTGGTCTATGACTCCTTGGACCTTTGAAAGGCAACGGCCAATTTTCTATTCAATGGCATTTGAATCAAAATGTTTCATGCCATTAAATATTGCAAAACATAATCCCATATTTCATTCACCACCATTTTGCAACTAACAAAAGGCCATTGAGTACTACATTTTTATGGCTTTGGTCGTGGAGGTGCGGTGACTGGTGGTGGCATATGACAAACGGTGGATGGATGGCTTGGCTTGTCTTGTCTTGGGTAATGGCGGTCTGGAGAGTGCTTGGATTAGGTTTGGATTTTTGGTTTTTTTTTTTTTGGTGTTTTTGGGCTTTGGGTGTTTTGGGCTTTGGCCCATTTGGTGTTTCTCTTGGGTTGGCTTCTTGTTACCCTTTGAGTTTGATTCTTGGGTGGCGGTTTTGCCGTGTGCCCTCGATCCATTAATCTTTGTATCTTTTTCAATGATTATAAAATTTCTTTTGCCGAGCCAAAAAAAGTTGTACACCTTTTTCCATTCATGCCTTGCCAACACATTATAGATCCAAACCATTACATCCCATCCCATAGTAGGGGACAAAAGACTAGAAAACAAAACAAAAAACTATAACGCAACGAATCTACATCTATCACACACACCTAGCCAAGCCAAGCCAAAATCATTAAATCTTTTTTCAAAATGAAGAGGCTTTGTTCCCAGACATTATAGTTGTAACTAAAATCCAAAGTCACAGCAAGATACATCTTCAACTTCTCTTCTTTAGTCTTACTTTTTGCAAGCTCCAATTTCTTGATCATCCAAATCAGCCTAGGGATTATTTGGCCCTTGGATACATGGGGGGATCTACCTAACCAACTCTTTGCATTCAATGTTTTTGCAGCTTAGAAAACACCTACCTATGTTTGTATCAATCCAAGATGTCTGAACGACCCCTAGTTTCTGCAAAGGTTGCACAAATTGTCGTTAGCGATTAGGTTTTCTTGGTCCTCATGGTGGTTCTACCACTGCTATTCATGGTGGAGCTTTGTAAGAGGATTTGGGCATGGATATGGTGGTATGAAGGAGTATCAATCAATTCATGTTCTATTTTTTTTATGGTGCAAGGGAATCAAAAACGGTTGGAAGAAAGTTAGGGTTTGGGGATTTTCCCTCCAAAAGTGGAGTAATCCACATTCCCCTCCAACTTTATCCAAGTCATTGCCTCATCAACAATCTACCATTTTCCTCCATCGACAATGTGCAAGTCAGCAAAATTCGTAACCACTTGACAAATTTAGACAGTAAGGGTCTAATTGAATAACGAAACATCAGCTTAGGTGTAAATTTGAAATTTAAGAAAGTTTGGGTATCTATTAGACATTGAGCTCAAAGTTTGGGGGTACTTTGAAATTTCCTCCAAAGTGGCTCATCATTAGAAAATAAATCTCACTACGCATTGGGGATCATTCACATTATATTACTTTATTAAAAGATCAATGATGACATCAACATTTCCAGTAAAAAATACTGTCCTTTTTTTTATAACTAAAACTTACTTTTGTAATTTTTGTTTTATTATTGTTGTAATTTTGAGATTAACCGTTTCTCTCAATGGGAGGAATATAGAGAGGTTTGACTTCGCTATTTAGGTGATAGTGAAGTCCCCCTATAAATGAGTGCGCCTATAAATGACTTAACTGCTTGAGATTGCTTCTTACTGCTGAATTGTTTTGTTTCTTGTCTATGTTTGACATTGTTGCGGTTGTTTTATAGTCTGTACAAAAGCATAACATTGTTGGATAGTGTTTGTGAAGCTTTCATAATTGGACCTAGAAGCAACTAATAATATATCAATACGTTGGTCGTATGTAAAAATGGGAATTAACAAGCCTAGTTTAGCTAACACAACTAGAAGTACGGTACATACGAAAGTATGAACTGTAAAGGGGCTAGGCTCTTTACAATTTATCATGAAGGTAAGTTCTAAATCGGTTAATTTTGAAGGAAAATAGTTCCTATGGGCGTCCATTATTCATAAATAAAAATTTAGTAAATTGGGATCTAATTGACACCAAAAGCATCAGTTAGGTTTTAATTGATAAGTTGTTTTACTGATTCCATAAGAGCTTTATGTGTGACGAGTGAGAGTGTCGGCTAACTTACATGTGCATGCTATATTTGAGAACAATGGCCAGTTGCACTTAGACAAATCTGATATGGCAATCAAAAAGTGTCATATGAGTTGATTTGTAGGCCGAAAAAAATTTGGCAATCCTAGATAAATTGAGCATTGCATGAGATGATATCATGATATATAGTAAGTACTATATGCCCATTTAACTTGTCTGCATTATATTTCAACAAAAAAAGTGTTATTGTTGGTTTGGGTTTCCATTGGTCCCTACGAATATTATGAACATAATTGTTACATTCGTGCCTTGGGTACTTTAAATATTTTAGTGACCAGCACTAGTGTGTATTAAAAATCCCAAGTCCAATGGTTTTATACACATGAATGTCATATATTATGTTAGAATTGCCAATTTTATATTTGGGGTTATGCTTTCTCATTGCTATTTTACTTGTTCATAGAGTCTCAACAAAAAGAGTCACTAAAACTCCATAAGAATTATGGACTGAGAAAAATCCTAGTGTAAAGAATATTACGATATGGGATTGTTGAGTGCATGAAAGAAATCTCAATGTTGACAAATTGGAATTTTGGATTTCCCAAGATGTCATTTGGTTACTATTTTACAAATCCCAAGGAACAAAAAGGTTATTGTAAGCAGAAATTCTATATTACTCGAAAAGGATTATATTTTCAATGAAGATAGATTAAGAATTGTCTTGAATAAGTAACTGATCTACCAACTAGTTTGGACGTCAAATAGAAACAATGAAGAACTAGTGGAAAAACTTGTTAAACACGCATCAACACAAGAGCCTAGCTAAACGTAGTAAGCAAATCATTGAAGCACTTGTCAAGTTAACATTGTTAAATAAGATACCATATATATATGAAGTCAGAGTTGTCTAATGATGATCAAATTACTTACATGGAGGCTATCAATGATATAGATGTCAGGCCTTGACAAATGGCTATGAAGTCAGAAATGGACTCAATGTCTAACGAGTTTTGGACCATAAATGATAAACCTAAGGGTATTAACCCATGGTAAGGTAGAACCTATAAAGCAAGGTTACTGTCGAAAATGTATAACCAAAATGTTGGTTTAGATTATGAGGAAACTTTTTCACTACTAGCAATACTAAAATCCATGATTAGGATTCTTTTGTCTATTTAATTTGTCAATCTTCCTAACCTAGAAGCCTAATTGGATACAACCAAAGAAACAGAGATACAAATATGCCATTTATATTGGAAGAGCACAACATGAATCGTTACACCCAAGTGCCAATAGTAGTCCAAATAGGTATAAACACTAATTCAAGGTCAATTGGCAAAAAAACTCTTGAGCACAATTAAGGACATAGCCAAAGCAAGAACAAACACTACTAAGCTTGCAAAGAGCTCAAGTTCAAATTCGAACAAGTAAAGAACAAATCAAATCTGTAATATGAATTTTAGTTGGAGTAAAATTATGTTGACAATCATGGAAACTCACATGAATTCTTGACCTATTAATGCAGCTTGTCATTAGTCAATAAAGAGAAATTATCCAAAAGAATAGCTTAAGTACACAGTGTGATTCATATAAGATAAGATACACGTTAGGTATTCCAAGTTTGATTGCATAAGAATCGAACACCCAAGTAGAAATCAATGTTGTTTGTGCATCAGTGACTTTTCCCCGATTCCAATGCCCCTAAATCTGGGCATGTATCCAATGAATTGGATCCGCCATTTCCTTCATCATATCGATGTCTCATATAAGGAGCTTCCATCTCTATATATGGAGCTTGAGGATCACTTTCGGCCAACGTTCTAAAATACTCATGGGGTGCCCAACCTAGTACACCAAACATAGAATAAAAATTGAAAACCAATCAATCGACTAGCTCTGAATTCCTACAGACTTAGCAATTCAAAGTCTTGTGGGGACAATTATAAGGTCTAACTGCAGCTAGATGTTGGAATGTAATTTGTTTTGATCAGATAAATTTTTTGAAATGATTCTTTTAAGAAATTGAAATTGTTTCTCTTAATTGACTTCCTATATAAGATCACCATGGTGATTGTATGATGAGAGACAATTGCATGCAAGTTATTCTTTGGTGTGGATGCCTTCTAAAGTTTACCGATAGAGGGTCGGCTTTGGTTCTAAGAGTTTTTGCTATTGAAACCTTGTCTTTTCCATTATATGGCCTATGTTTAAATCTTTTCATGTTTTTGTTGTGTATTCAACCAACAATTGTGCACAGCTTATCCAAAGTAGAGTATTTAGTTGTTACTGCTTGGTATATTTTTAGGTTCATTTCTAAACTCCTCGAGCGTTTAGGTATGGTATGAGAGTTAGGTCTTTGACACTCTCGGGCCATGTCTCTCGAAAGGTACCCATTTCATATAATTTTTCTAGTATAGCTAGGAAGATTGTTTCCTTCCCTTAGTAGTTACTAAAACGCTTGACAACTGTAATAGTGGGAATCAAATAGTAATTTTCTTGAACCTTCTTCCATGGACAATGACAGCTATGGTCAATGAAAGACCTAATCCTTTTTATCACAATGTCAAAGAGGATTGAAATGTACCATTCCTGTCATGTGGGTATGGGAAGAAATGCAAGTAGCATAATGCTGAAATTATTATTCCTGCATCAAAATATGAAATCAGACAATAAAATATTTTAGTGATCTTTCTACAAATACCATCAAGATATATATAATAACAGGGAATAGTAAAAGAATAATTACGATATATTTCATTTATTGTATTGCAACCAACCTATAATGGCTCCAGCAAACACATCTGTCCAATGATGCCAATAGTCATCTACACGAGAAACTCCCACAAGTGCAGCTACCAGATATGGAAGGAATACCATGCAAAGTTTGGAAATATGGCCTCTACGATCAAATGCTCTAATTTTCCCGGACAAATACCATGAGAGAAAACCGAGACCGGCAAAAGACCCTACATGTGATGACCCAAAACCCAATAAGCCACAAAGTTATCCACCAAAGTAAAGTGAATAGTTAAATGATGAATTGCTTCGTGTGAGAACACAATTGATTCCCAAAGCTCCCGAGATACAAAATGAACAATGATATGTCATCAAAACCAAAACTATGCATTTGCCATGTGAAAGACCATTAGTTTTGGATTCAAGGACTCTTCGCTCCATGTGAATTTGGAAAAACTAGGCACTCATTAAAATATGTGGAATTTTTAGAAAAACTTTGTTTCGCATGCCAATGAGTACAAAAACATTTAAAGCAGTTATTGAACTTCAATATCAAACCTTATTTGCAGGATAAAACTCAATCCCCAACCTGTTTTCTTTTTACAAACGAAAAAACGTAGGAGGAATATGAGACATCAGTTGCAATACTACTTACATGAAGTATGGCCACTTGGGAAACTTTTGTACCCTTCCTTTATGACCTTTAAGTTTTTACTGGTACACAAGACATCCATTGTAGAAGGATGAAACACCTACACATATATTCCAAAAATAGCTTAAATGACACTATTCAAAATATGGTAAACAAAAGATCCTAACTTTAATTTGCGACAATCAAGTCAAAGGGAAATACTTAAATAAAAAAGTACAATAAAAAAAGACTCACAGATACTCCATTATCGAAACACCGCCAGAAGAAGTTTGGTCGAGGTCGACCAACTGCATTTTTTATTGAGTCCGTAATAACTCCGGTAATCAAAACAGAAAACAGAATACCTATCATTGCAAAAATGACTCCACCATTATTGACATAGAAAAGTTAAGAATTATTAAATTACGGACTTACCCAGTACGGCGTGATGCAAATCATAAACATCCCTTCGTGAAATGTAGTATATGAGAAATATTACACAAGGGAACAATACTGCGTACATCTGTTGCAAAAACAAAACCTCCAACTTAAGTTTAGTAAATGAAAATACCATATTGTCTCTTTCAGTGATACAATATATAGTTTCAAAATTACATACTGGAACAGTCCACGTAGGTATGGTGTCTGGCTTGAATGGAAATTTCAAGTCTTCCATCATCTCCTTGCCAATGAAGCGATGGAAAGGCTCAGTATAGTTCAAAAAACCAATTATCACCGCAAGAGCCACAAGAATTAGCCAGTCACAAATATGAGTTCTAGCCAACATCACTCCATGAGATTTAATTGTATGAGATCCATACTGAGTCATCGTCGCCATCTCTTCCAACTACGTTCTAACATAATGAAACTTAAAAATTAGAACGAATCAAAAGGAAGACAATATAGGCACTTGGAGCATGAGATGTAAATCTGACAATTATATTAATTACGTCATCAAGCAAAGATAATAGAGTACTGAGGATGAATAAATTCATCTGAACAAAAATTTATAGTTGTGCCTCATGAAATCTACTAAATGTGCAAAATAAAGGTATTTGGATCCGCAAGTCTCCATGCAGCAATTACTTTCATTTTTGCCATGACATCATACAATTGATAATAAGTTACAACACCAAAATCTCCCTAGCCAAGTAAAAGTGGGAGGAAATTTTACTTATTTTCTTTTTTTAGTGAATAGGCTTGTAGAACTTTTTGACATAATTCTTCAATTTCTCGGCCAACATTTTCTAACATAATGAAATACCAAAATGATTGATGGACATATATAAAGGGAGAACTAAAAAGTTACGAATGGCACCCTAGATGATTAAAATATTATCTAAATTAATATTGATCATGGAAATTGAAAAACATAACATTCATATTCCTAGCAAATTATGACCTGACATAATTTACACGAATAAAAGAAATATATTAATACAAAAAATTGTGTCATCGATCAATTGCCCCATCCGAATACGTTTTGCGTTAATAACAAATGTTTGCTATATATGTACTTAAATACAAACAGATTAATATGCATATCTGAGGGGTGGGATATATTCAACAAAGCATTTCTACCTGTTTGTGCTTGTGTATTATATATTTATGGAGAGAGAGAAGGGAAAAAGGAAACTAACCATTGAAGAAAGAGAATGATGAGAAGAATTCACCAGAATGTGAGAGAGAAAGATTGAGACCTGAGGAGGCCTCAATCAACAATGGTGGATTGAAGAGGACGACGATGGCAAAGGGCTTGCAGTTTGCCGTTTCAAAACCATTGAACCCATTTGGGATGAGATGCTTTAATAAGGGGTGGTGTTACTGTATTAGCGCAATTCAAGGATTTAGGGGTTTCCGTATTGACCCAACTCACTATATCCCGTAGTGATCTCAATAATTGACCTTCATTAATCTGTTTTTGGGATCAGGACCGTTCAATTTATCAGGAATAATGTTGAGTAGATTATTCATGTAAAAGATCAAATTAATTGGATATTAGTAGTAGTCATATGATACGAAAACGGATGGCCCCTAGCATTTAAAGAATAAACTGAAAGACAAATTTGTCTAAATTGTGTCTCTATCAATCTTTGATGATCATAATTTTTTGTACCCACGGTGTGCTCAGCATTAGTGAAAAAATAACGGTTCCGATCCCAAATAAAAATTTCAGAGGGCTCACAATTGAAGTCACTACGGGGTGTAGTGACTTGAGTCTCTACGGAGATCCCATGTCTGCAATTCAAACCCAACAATTCAATGGTCGGCAAGTTATCTTTAAATAGCAATAGACAGAAATTGCGATTCAATGCCATAAATTGAATATAAATCCAAAAACATAGTCTTAAGTATCAAAATCACCTAGGAGATGGCAAGAGATAAAATTGATGACACAAATGACAATTATACCATCCATTGTACATAGACTACTCCAAATCCTAAAGCGCATAGTTTTCTTCTGAGAAGACGAGAACTCGACCTCCACCCTTTCCTCCTTCCACCTTCTTCTCTCCAACACAAACTATTATCTCTCTAGATCTGGCTCTCTCGTCGTACATTTACTTTTGATTCTTATAATCTTATTCGATTCAATTATTTGACCAAGCTAAGTACGATGTGACTATTGAAATCAAAAAGTAAAGGTTATGATTTGAAGTTGAGTATCCTAGTCGCTTCATTGAAAGCACGCAATGGTATTTTACTATTGTGGATACCCCTCAGAGATTCAAATGTCCACGAGGTAACACATGCAACTTGGGTGCTTCCAATGATAACACATGCGGCATCCTTTACCTTTGATGCCCGTTGTAGCACATTATATCAAAAGTGCCTATTGTGGCACCCTTATTTGGAGTTGGCACTTGGTTCTAGGAAGCACGAAACTGATTCTACTTCCCACCAAAGGTACAGAAGGAAGACGCCCCTCTTCGCCCAACCCAAAGGTTGGTCTCTAGTTATTTAAAAGAAGGCGTTTCAAAATTTTATTTGGTCTCAAATAAAATTGATTATTAGCAATTAGACATCGGGAGATACATGCACATGAAATAAAAGTAAAAGGGGAATCTATTTATAGTCGTGCAATCTACTTGGTTGAACCAACTATTGATACAACATATCGCGGTCATTGTTCCCCTTTATACCAGCCATTTAAAAATAACTAATGTAAACATAAGCGATTAGAAAATGAAAGAGATAATTAAACAAATATAATTACTAAAAATTAAACAAGTGGACAGAAAATGGTTAGCCGATAGCTATGGTGTCATCCCACCTCAGATCCTTCAACTTCGATCTTCCAACTTGCTAATTTGGATAGTGATAGGACTTCAAAATTTTAAGAACTATTTAGACGAGGGGAGAAAAACTTGCATGCGGATAGAGTTACACCATGTGGTACCCGTCTGCACATCCGAGCCATCTAAACATGCATCTTGAAATGCAGCTCAGATGGTGAAACATGCATGAGGTTGGCATGAATCTGACATTTGTGACACCGCCGCACATACTTGATACATTTTGTTTTCAAGGTTAACCAACAGTAGCCTTGCCTGAAAATCTTTTTGGCAAGCATCATGCAGTTCATGTGAGGACCACAAACCTCTTTGTGGACTTCCTCCATGATTCTGGTAGCTTCCTCACCATGCACACACAGCTTATGTAATCCACAATAAGATCTTCGATACATCTTTCCTCCGTAAATGATGTATTAAGATGTTAACCTTTGAAGAGCGGTTTGATCCTTCTTATCTACCCCTATGGGGTATTCTTTCTCAATGAAATTCTAGATGTCGTGATGCCAAGGCAGGCCATCATTTGGTTCATCAATAGCCATGATATACTCGTAAACGGGCTTGTTTCTTTGCTCAATCATGGTTGGTCTAAGCTTGACTCCAATCGTAATTCGACCATGGATGCCAATGTTGTGAGGGCATCGGCAAACCAATTTTCAACCTTGCTACATGTGTGATGGTCACCATCTGGAATCGCGGGATTAAATTGTTGAGATCTTTGTGATAGGGCTTAAGCCTATCTTCCCTGACCTTGTAATTGCCGTTAGATTATGATACTACTAGGTTGGAATCTCCGACCACTTCCAACCTCTTGCCTCCAATTCCAAGGCAGCCTCCATGCCTACAGTGCATGCTTCATATTCAGTGTTAAGTAGAGACTAACTGTGTCGGGCAGAAGGGGTGTGTGGACGGTCGGGGCCCACGCGCTGGTTTTGAAAAGAAAAGGTGAATTTAAGGGAAAGAAAATTTTAGAGTCGCCACCCGGGGTTTAATTTTTTTGGAAAATGTTAGGTACCCGAGGAACCGTTTAGAAAAATAATATGACTCTTGTGCCGTTGAAAAAGGGGTTTGATCTGCGAAAAATAGAGATTTTGGGTTCGGGAGCCAGGTTACTCGCGGGGAAGGTTTTCTTTGAAAAATGCACCCCGCGTGCCCGAAATTTTTCGGTCTTTACTAAATATTTGTGGGATTTTTCTGAAAATGTTTTATTGAAAACTTTATTCACGTAAACAATTTATAAAGAAAGTAATATTTTTAAAGAAATAACAATAACGATTAATCACGTAATATGCAAGTTAAACAGTTAAATAAACGAATTAATTAAAAACAAAAGTGAAAGGACATGAATGTAAACATAACAAATGCGAGGGGGGTCAACTGCAATAACCAATTAGTAAACTTTACTGAAAACAGAGCACCAAAACTTGAAACAGAGCATAAAAATCACGTTTTGACACTACACCGTACGGTGTCTAAATATACGTCGCGCGGTGCCTGTGTCAAAACCGCACGGTGTCACTATTGAATGTTTTAAAGATTTTTGCTCTCGGACCAAAGAAGAAAAATGGGTGTTTTCTTAGTACAAAATCATGATTTCTTAATCAAAAATCTTTTGAAAAGATTCATAATGTACCTCTTATTATAAGTAATCATCGTGGAACATATCGCAAATGTTCACGGTATTACTTTCAGAGACGAGAACAACCCGCGGGCTGTGAAATTTGTTGAAAGGACTTGGCTTTGCTAGGCTTAGGGGAGGTATAGAACCACCCTAAACCTGAAAACCTCCCCTCAGGAGCATGAAGATTGATCAAAACACTTAATATACCTTTGGAGTGAGAACGGGTCTTTCGATTTGGAACACTTGGTGAGGCTTATATGTGGATTTTGCGACTTTGGAAATAGGTTTTTGGTAGTAAATAGATGGAGTGGGGATTTTTGGCAAAGTAACCAGAATGTAACAAGTTTTTGAGAGAAATTCTTTTGGTAGGAACTCGATTCGTATCTAGATTATCCGGCCTCGAAATCGTTTGGAGGAGGTGGGTATATATAGGAGATGCGTGTCGTACCTCTCTTATAAGAGCGAGATTCGTACGCAAAAAAAATGATAGGCTACAGGTAGGCTTCGCCGTATCATGCAATCGAATTGAGCTGTTGGGTGCTCCTGGAATCCCGTTGACAGGACATGGGAGCCGTACGGTGTTCAAAGGGCACCGCACAGTGCACATTATCATACCGTACGGTATAGGTGAAGGTTTGGACCGTACAATTTGGGAAATGAAGCCGTGCGGTTTAGGTGGTTTTGGGTTTTTGGCTTTTAGACCTGTTTGACCCGAGGGACCGTTCCGAGGTATATTTTGCGTGCTCCTTCATCATCGGGGATGCACGAGTTATCAAAATTGGGGTGTCTACAGGGTGCCTTAAAACCCTTTCTCTCTCGTAACCTAGCTCTCGAATATGTTTTCAATAAGACCAAAACCATTTTCCAAACAAAAAGCACAAAAGTCATTCAATTTTTCAAAGCAAATGGTTTCTCGGGTCGCAAACCTTTTTCAAAGAATACCCGGGTGGCAACTCCCAAAATAAATAAATTTTTCTTGGGCCGGTAGCCATTACCCTACGGTAATCACCAATACCGTACAGCACTTATGTATGTGTACCAAACTTTTTCAGGCTGCTAACAACCACAACTTTTGAAAGCAATTCCGGCCATGCACACCCATATGCAGCAACACGTATAAACCTAGGGTCCTAGCCTACTCATAGCTTTGGTTAGTCACCCTTCTCAAGCCTAAACCTATCTTCCTATAAATACCAACTTGTTTGAGGAATAGAAAAACATGTTACCTTAATCCTCCCTTTCCAAACTCTGAAAAATTAGTTTACACCTATAGCATTTTACTACTCCAAAATACCACCAAAAAAAAAATCCCAAAAAAGATGAACCCAATATAAGGAAGCCTTTTGCCTCCTGCATCAAGCTCCAGCCCCTACCAAAACCACAAATAGATTTTCCATTTGCAGCCACGCCAAAAGTCCAAGAAGGAAGTTTGTTCAAAGCTTGTCAAAGGTAAAATATTACTTAAGAAATGTAGAAGAGGTTCTTGGTTTGGTTAGTATTCAAGAATAAGAATATGAGCTGGAGAGGTAAGAATAGTTAACAATAAATGACATGGAGAGGAATGAAGTGATCAAGAGGAAGGGTGAAGAATAGAGCAGGTGTGTACAGAAGAGACTAAGGCAGAAGATTGCTCTCAGACTGATCTGTGGCAGACCCAAATGACCTAGAGAATGGAATGACCTCACTAGGAAGAATGTTCTACTTCCAAATCAGTGATTATCCATTTTCTCTCTCTAGAATCACCTCTGGGAATCATGAGGGAATGTCTCATATTTATAAGCAGCCTGAGTCAATGATCAGGTACCAGGCTGTCACCCTATAACATAAGGACACATGTCCCCTCCGTACACCCTAACTGCGCGGGTGACGTCACCCACTGCGCGGCTCACTCGGGGACGCTACTCCACCCCTCGCACAGAGAACCTCTTATTCTTTTGTAGCCACCAAACCACAGGATCTCCCTTTATTCCCACGTGGGCAAGGTCATGACCTGTTCAGTCGTGCCTATACCTCAGCCAAGCCTCAGGGGGGCCCTCAGGTCCTGCCTTCAAACTAGAGCAAGTATGATTACTTAGGCTAAATGGGCTGGTCCCTCGCATTCTTGCCAACTTGTATGGGTCGCGCCAGTCATGAGACTCATGGGCTTTTCTCCATGTATGGATGGCCCATGGCATACAGAAATGTTTCCCTAGTCAGGCTCTGACAGCGCGCAACTGGGAGCTACCGCGCGGGGTAGCACCACGCTAGTGGCCCACGGCGGTTAATGTCGCGCGCAGGTGCCACGTGTCACGCGGTGACAGATGACAATTGTCATCACAGTATTAGGAGGTCAACCTTGACTCTGGTCAACAATAGTCAAAATGCTGACCTTCCCTACAACAGCCCCCCGCACGCGCGTGTGCGACACGAGGGCGCGTGGTCATGCAACTCACGTGCTATCATACGCGCGCGTGAAGTCAGCATGTGTCATTTCGTCTGTACCCGCCATTATGGTGCCGGTTCAGTTTTCAAAATTCTCTGACAGCTGCAACTCGTCAGTAGCTTTAAACGGTCACATCGATTAGGCTACCAACCTCTCCTAACCATCGCGTCCGCAGGTTTTCCTGTCGGCTACCAACCTCCCTCTCTTATAAATACCAGAGCCAACTTCATTTCTTTCCTTACCAAATTTACTCTCCCTTCTCTCTAAAACAAACCAGAGTTCCTTCCTTCTGTGTTTTTCTTCTCCTCGTCATCTGTTACCATGGCCACTCTTTCAGGCAATCCAGTTCTTCCACAGAACCAGTGACAAAGAGCTCCCTACTTCAAAGGGAGAGAAGATCCTTTTTGGAAGAAGATAGAGGACTTTGTGCCGACTGGCAATGAGTTGGTCGACGTGCTGTCCATTAACCCAGAGGTTTCCTACAAGGAGGGGGACTTAATCCCTCCTCCGTTCTTCGCCTACGGTTGGAGAGAGGCGACTTCTTTTTTTGTTCTGTCCATTACGGTATGGGTTCCTCACCTACTTCCCATTGGAGTGACTGGGTGAACATCGTGATGGGCCAGAGGCGTTACTCCAGGATTCTGGACAGGGCTCACATATCAGAGGTGATTAGGATTTCCCAGCGCCTCATGTTGAACAAAAAGGGCGAGAATCTGGATTTTCTCGTCTCTCGCTGGAGCACTGATACCCACACCTTTATGTTCCCATGGGGCGAGTTTGGGCCTACATTGCTGGATACTACAGCATTGCTCCATCTATCCACCTGCGACACTGAGGGGTTCGACACGGACAGCTTCAACACTGAGGAGTTTGGTGAAGTGGAGAAGTTGAAAGCTGTGTACAGGAACGCCAGCCATTTGGGTTCCCGATGGGATAAGTTTGGAGTTGAGAGGGACCCTATTCCTGATCCCAAGAAGTGCTCATGGAACAGTTGGATACGGTACTTCTTCAGGGATTACCGAACCAAGCAACCTGGGGAGACCGAGGAGATATTCAGGGATGCTCCTCAGTTGGGCAATGACTTGCACATTGCCGCTTTCATCACCTTTTTCTTGACTTTCTTTCTATTCCCCGACTTTCCCGTGGATAGCGAAGAGGAACCGTCCGGATAGCGAAGAGGCACCATCTTCCTTTGGGCCCCATGTTTTTGGGTCACCTCTTCCGCTAGCTTGACCATTTCAGCGAGGACTTTGAGAGGTCAGTTGGTCGTTTTGAAATTGTTTGCACGCTTCATGCCCAGTTTCTCACTGCCTGGGTCTACGAGCATTTCCCCGCTGCCGCGTCAAAGCCGCAGAAGTTTCCCGCACAAGTGTCTATGAAGGTGCTTGACACGCAGGGGCGTCCAGTGAAAGAGGCAGATGGGTGTTTCCAATACCGGCTGGAGGGTGAATTACACCCTATCATCTTGCAGTGGGATAAGACCGTCACCCAGAAGCTGTGGGAGGATTATTTGGATGACGGCTCTTGTTTCATCCCGCGCCCCTATACGCAAGTTCTAACAGGTATCATCAACTACTTCCCCGCTGGCCCCCTAGAGATGGACTTTACAAACCGCGACCACCCGCATCGCACGCTGATGATCAGCGTGTATCTCATGAGTCGTCCACGCTATCTTCCCTCTTTTGGCACTGAGGGAAAGAATATGGGGTGTGCACCAGATTCCCAAATTTCTGACCAGCATGGCACCTCCGCACATGCTTCTTCGCATCTGATTCCATCCTTGGCCAATAATAGCCGAGGTGGATGATGTGCTCGTACAGCTTCTGGCCGCCCTGGTGCTCCATCTCATGGGACTTGTGCAGACCTTCTTCAGCCTCTTCGTTAGACAAACATCGCAAGGGAATGTGGTCCAGGGCTCTTCTGTATAATTTTCCATTTTCCATGAAGTAGCGCTTGGCACTCATCTTGACCTCCCTCCGGTACTCCTTTTCCATTGGCAGCGCGCTCTCTTGCAAGAAGTCAATGTACTTCTACCTCCAATCTCTTTCAACTGAGAAGCAGCACTCCTGCTCCATGACAAATAGTGAGCAGCGCTCACAACCATTCACTGCCGCAGCATCTTGCTTCATGCTAGGCCAATAATAGCCTTGCCTCTGAATTCTCTGGTAGAGGGAAATTTTATTTTCTCCGCAGGTTTTGTGATGGATCTGACGTAACCTTTCCTTAGCCTCTCCCGGGCCTATGCAGCGCGCTAGCCAACCCTGAGGGCCGCGGTAATAAAGCTGTTTCCCCACCATGGTGAATTGTGCGACTTCCGACATGGGCAAGCTACCCTCCCCGGTTGTTAACTGCTTTATGATCTTCTCCTACCATCCTCCTATGGCATGCATTTCACTCATTTGTTCAACAACAGATAAGTCCGTTCTTTTCACGATTTCGATCGCGATGGCACCTTCATCAATCTCCATCTTTGCGCCGAGAGTGGCAAGCGCGTCAGGGAACCTATTGTCGGATCTGGGCCTATGGACAATTTCCACATTTTCAAACCGTTGCATCAACTTCTGCATGGTAGCCCTATACGGTGCCAGGGTAGGCTCCTTGAGCGCGTTCTGGCCTTTTGTTTCTAATATGACAAGCTTTGAATCCCCCACGATTTTGAGGACTTTTATCCCTTTGGTGCTGGCTGCTAAGAGCCCCAGGATCAAAGCCTCATACTCTGCCTCATTGTTAGAGCATTGAAATGCCAATTTATATGCCAGGCACTCGCGCTGACCATTGCTGCTCTGTAGGACTATTCCCGTGCCACCTGTTCCTCCTCATGCGGCCCCATTGAAGCTTAGCGTCCACACAACATGGTCGTTTGTGGCCGCTAATGCTTCGAAATCGTCACCCGGTAGTGTTTCTTCAACTGGCTCACATTGTCCGCTTGGGAATTATGCCAGCAAATCAGCCAAAGCCTGAAACTTAATTGCGGGGGCGCTAGGCAGGAGATTTCAAATTCTGCCAGTGCTAGGAGCCAGCGTGCCACTCTCCCAGTGAGAGTTGGTCACAAGCGCAAGTATCGCACTGGGTCACTCTTTGTAACAATATGAATTTTGAAGGATAGAAAGTAGTGACGCAGCTTTTGCGCGGTGAAGACTAATGCTAGGCAATGTCGCTCCATGGGAGTGTATCGCTCTTCAGCCCCCTGCACTTTCCAACTGATGTAGTACACAGGTCGTTCAGCTCCGTCGATATCTTGCACAAGGAGGGCCTCAATGAATCTCGGGTGGACGTTAGGTAAAGGATTGGGAGCTTGCCCTTCTGTGGCATGATCATAGTTTGCGGGGAAACCAACACAGCTTTAACCCGTTCAAAGGCCTGCTGATGATCCGTGCGCCATTCAAACTTTGTTTTTCCCTTCAGTAGATCGCTGAAAGGTGCTGAGATTTCTGCCAGGGCAGGGATGAATCTCCCCGGGTAGGACAGGTTTCCTAGAAATCTCTTAAGGGTTCTTTGGGAGTGGGGTGGAGGCATTTCCACTATAGATTTGATCTTTGTTTCGTCTGCCTCGATTCCATGTCTATGGACAAGGAACCCTAAGAACTTTCCTGACGCAACGCCAAATGCACATTTCAGGGGGTCATTCTCATGTTAAACTTTCTACATCTCTTGAACACCGACTCCAAGTGCTCCAGATGATCGAACTTTTCTTTTGACTTCACCACTAAGTCATCCACATAGTCTTCTACAATGTGATGCAGCATGTCATGAACGATAGCTGTCATTGCGCGTTGATAAGTGGCACCAGCATTCTTAAGACCGAATGGCATCACAGTATAATGGAAATTCCCCAACAGAAAGCTGTCTTTTCCGCGTCCTCTGGAGCCATTTTGATTTGATTGTACCCGTTGAACCCATCCATGAAGGAAAACAACTGATGGCCGGACGTTGCGTCCACCAACGTATCAATGTGGGGCAGCGGGAACTCATCCTTGGGACAGGACTTGTTAAGGTCACGGAAATCAACGCATATTCGGATCTGACCATTTTTCTTCTTCACGGGCACAATATTAGCAAGCCAAAGCGGATACTGAGTTGCTTGAATAAAACCTGCCCTCCTCAGTTTTTTCACTTCTTCTTTGATTTTCTCTTCTAAGTCGGGCTGGTACTTGCGCGGAGCTTGTTTGACAGTTTTGGAGTTAGGAAACACGTTCAGATGGTGAGACACTAATGCAGTGTCCAACCCCGGCATCTCCTCATAGTGCCACGCGAACACTTAACTATATCGCTGTAGTAGTGATATCAGTCTTCCTTTTAAACCACTCTCGACCGCCGCGCTAACGAACACGGGTCTCGGAGTCCCTTCTCCAATTCTCAAGTTAACCTCTTCCAAAACCTCTGGTTGAGGTTTCTGACCATCTTGCATGCACTTGGGCGCGGGTTCTGGCTTCACAATCTCCTCTTCGCATTCTGATTCTTCATCATTTATTGGCCCTTCGGCTTCTAGGCATCGCGGGTCAGACGCCTCAAGTTGGCTATCTAGCCCGCCGCCCCGTCATAAACAGTAGACGGTCCTGCCACCTTCTACCTTAGTGACCTTCCTTGGGCCTGAGGTGCTCGCTACAGGTGGGTTCGACTTGCTCGCGAGCACCCTTTCACTTGACACTAGCGGGCACGGCTTGCTCGCTGATGCCCCGTCATCGCCCTTGAAGTCTTCCCACTTAGGGAGTTTCACCCCAAACGGTCTAGAAACAATTGCGCTAGAAGCTTCCTGCAGCTCAGTGAAGTATACCACGTCAGAGAGATGGGCCTCACAGGCTTCAAAAGGTCTTTTGGACGCCCTTATTGTCCCTTGCTTGCCAGCCCAAATGCCTTTGAGGCACTACTGGTAGCTAGACGGGACTGTGGCCTTGTACTTCCTTGACCAGCGACAAGCTTGTGACCCTCTTGCGTGTTTGAAAGATTTTGGTGTAAAAGCGATTCACCATTTCTTCCCAAGTAGCAATAGAGTAAGGCGTGAGATTGACGTACCATGTGTACGTGCGCGAGGTGAAAGACTTGGAGAATTCGCGAAGGCGAAGATTAGGATCACCAGAATAAGCACCTAAGGTTTCAATGAACCTTACAACGTGCTCTTGAGCATTGCCCTCCTTTCCATCGAACTTAATGAACTTCGGCGGGGTATACCTTTCAGGATACGGGATCTGGAGGATAGAAAGAGGGTAAGGCGGTTGAATATCAGGGCTGGGTAGGGAGGGTAGAGTTGTTTTGGTCTTCTCTTTCTGAAAGAGGGCCTATACATCAGCCATCGTAACCGCTTGGTGTGAAATATTTTCTACGTTGCCTCCCCTCTGGTGAACCGATTCTGTCCCAGTGACCTGAGCCGCTGAGGGAACAACATGAGCTTGGTTGATCACCAGATTTAGGTTTTATGGGCCGCCGCAGATAGAACCTGCGCCTCGAGCACCCTGAACCTGTTCGGCCCCAGGTGTTGCTGGCGCTCTTGGTCCCCCCCCAGCATGAATCTGCTGAGCATTCTGTGTTGGTGGCGCCCTAGGCAAGGCTAACGTGATAACCACAGTGAGGTCGGTGATGGCTGCCAGGAGTTGCATCTAGGTAGTTTGCATCTGAGCAATGCCCGTCTGCATAGTCTGAAATAGATTCACAGGTGGGTTGCCCTAGTTTCCGCCACCACCGTCGTTGTTTCCAGCTTGGCTGGAAGTAGCATCTTCCATAAAAGGAGGTCCGTCACGGACCAGATCTTCAATGTTGGTTGGGTTCGGAACTGCCATGCCTGATGTTTGAAGACCACTTCTTGTATTTACCATCAACTAATCTACCTCCCCAGCAGAGTCGCCTCTTGTAAGAGAGGTTCTTGGTTTGGTCAGTATTCAAGAATAAGAATATAAGCTGGAGAGGTAAGAATAGTTAACAATAAATGACATGGAGAGGAATGAAGTGATCAAGAGGAAGGGTGAAGAATAGAGCAGGTGTGTACAGAAGAGACTAAGGCAGCAGATTGCTCTCAGACTGATCCGTGGCAGACCCAAATGACCTAGAGAATGGAATGACCTCACTAGGAAGAATGTTCTCCTTCCAAATCAATGATTATCCACTTTCTCTCTCTAGAATCACCTCTGGGAATCATGAGGGAATGTCTCATATTTATAGGCAGTCTGAGCCAATGATCAGGCACCAGGATGTCACCCTATAACATGAGGACACATGTCCCCTCCGTACACCCTGACTGCGCGGTGGGTGCGGGTGACGCACCCACCGCGCGGATCACTCGGGGACGCTACTCCACCCCTCGCGCAGAGAACCTCTTATTCTTTTGTAGCGACCAAACCACAGGATCTCCCTTTATTCCCGCGTGGGCAAGGTCATGACCTATTCGGTCGTGCCTATACCGCAGCCAAGCCTAAGGGGGGCTCTCAGGTCCTGCCTAGACCAGAGCAAGTATGATTACTTGGGCTAAATGGACTGGTCCATTGCGTTCTCGCCCACTTGTATGGGTCGCGCCAGTCATGAGACTCATGGGCTTTTCTCCATGTATGGATGGCCCATGGTCATATAGAAATGTTTCCCTAGTCGGGCTCTGACAGCGCGCAACTGGGAGCTACCGCACGGGGTAGCACCACACTAGTGGCCCATGGCAGTTAATGTCGCGCGCAGACGCGGTGACAGATGACACTTGTCATCACGGTATTGGGAGATCAACCTTGACTCTTGTCAACAATAGTCAAAATGCTGACCTTCCCTACAAGAAATTATTGTTTTGCCTATCTGAGGGGAGCCACTAGGCTCAAACCAATTCTTTATACTGGTTTTGGGCTCAGCTAGCCCTTATCATCAACTTAGCAAGAAAGTAGAAATTCCAGGTAAGTGGCGTACGTCAGTGGGCCTATGGTCGTACGGTAATAGCTTCTTAGGAGACAAAATTTCCAGAACCCTTGGGCCTTTTGGTTTACTGATACCTCAAAGGTGCAGAGCATTCTGTACATATTTCATTTGAAAACATTCATTATGAACAGTTTGTGTACCCTGTGGAAAAACAAAAGTAGCATGAACTACGTGATGACCTGATTCCTTTAAAGATAGGTAGGCAGCCTCATATCGAGGTTCGGTCATTATCCTTTGAGTTGATCCTAAGTTACCATTGTGATACATATTCGAGGTCACATAAACAATGTCAAAAGAACCAAAAAGGAAAAGCCCTTAACTTTCAATTTTATTTTAAACAAACTTCTTTGATTACAAGGTTGAGCCTGAACATGAAACTTTCGAAAAGCAAATGATGAGCCCATAAGATTATACATATCCGGGCTCATCTTCTTCGTTTTGTTCACAAACACGCGCTTTTTAGCGCTTGATATGATTGATGTTGCGCAAGGCGTGATTTTATAGTTTCAGGTGGAAATCGCAGAATAAGTGCATTCTAGAGCACATTGGGAAGCATCCCAAGGTTCCAAGTGTCACGTGCACCTCGGCATTCCACCACCGAGCCTCGGAACCCAACACACAAAGATTTGGTTAAGGCTCGGGATTTCCATAGGACTTTCGATCAAGCCGGAAGGCTAAATCCGTTCCAAAGGCGTGCGAAGACTCCCGGTGGTATCCGGGAGTATATAATAGAGCACAAGACCAGGTGTCACCCGTCTCGAGGCCGCACGATGATTTGAAGTGTTTTGCATGAAGTCCAGAAGCACACAAGGGCCAAGGGGTGACCAAGGGATGAAGAAAAGCCTGAAAGGCCATTTGGATCGATCCAGAAAAGTTTGGATCGATCCAAACTATTTTAATGGGGGAAATGCAGTTTTGGATCGATCCAGATTTATCTGAATCGATCCAAACTCTTTACGTGGGAACTTTCACTGATTGCTTTTGGATCAATCCAGATTTATTTGGATCGATCCAAAAGCCCTCCGGGCCACTTTTTGCTACTTTAATTCTTTCCATTTTGGAAGATTCACCTTTTTGGATATTTTTAGGATATTTTTTAGGAGAGAGATGGTCCTTTGTATATATAGTCTCTTATCTCTATCTCTCTCTTTCTTCTTCCTTTAGTTTATTTTTACTTTTAGTCACAAAAATCCTCCATAGCTTAGCTCTCCATTTTGTTCAAGAACTCATGTAAGGTTGGTTGTTTGTTTAATTTCCCAAGTATTAATGTTGTTGCTACTAATTAGTTCTCCTTATAAATCTAGTTTATTTTGGTTGTAGTGTTAAAAATCTTGTCTCTCCTCTCCAAGTCTTTTCCTTTGGAATCTCATGCAAAGTTTGGGTGTTTGCTAATTTCTCAAGGTTTAAAGAGGTAGGCAAGCTTAGGAACTCTATATAAAATCAGTTTTTAGTGTCATTTGTCATGTTCTTTATTTCCTTGATCAAAATAGTCAAGTTTCCTAGTATAATGATCGAGTAGTTTACGTAGGCTTAGTCATGGGGTGATTAACACCCCGTGACTCTGGTTGGTTCGCTCTCCTCGCCATGTTGTATACATCGCTTGTTTAGAAAAGAGTTAGGATTAATTTTATGTACCAAAGACCGGGTTTGTTAACCTCTTTGATCTCACGTTGGCAAGAGCTACGCTCCTTGCCACGTGTGATGCTTAGAGCAATGTCAACTCGGCCGTTTGCCAAATGAACCGACAATTCCTAGTCTTTGCTAAGCACCATTTCGAGTTTAAATGAGTTTCAGTATCAAATCTTCCGTTCGGAGCAAGTCTAACGACACCTCCGAGCCGGTTATCGTAGAGGAGAATGAATCGTCCCGAGTCATGGGCGTTGAAATCCCCTAGACCTAGCCTTAGTTTAATTTAGTTTTTAAATCAATTTCAAGTCATTCTCGAAGTCGAGAGAATTCCAATCCAAACCTCAAGTCAAAGTTTGCCGCTCTAAGGCTAAAACCATCTCGCGCAAGACAATATTCACGCTCGGATTCCTTCGGTCTCTGTGGATTCGATCCGGTCTTACCGGTAAATTGCTCACTCCGACACTAGCCCTACGCTTTGGGCACGCTTATAAATAACAAAGTACGGAGCAAAGCATTTTTTTGCGCCGTTGCCGGGGACCCAATGGTAACCCCCGCGTGAGTTTGCCTCGCGCCACGCCACTGTAAGTATCCCCATTTTCGGTAGTATACTTATAGTTTAGCTTAGTTTAGTATAAATTAGTGTTTTTGTTAAAGCTAGTATACATCCTAGAGCGGATACCTCCGACTAAAGGGGCATTAACGAGGCGGCGGACTAGCCCCTCGGAACTGTGTTGTGGTGAGGCGGTTGAATAACCCCTCCAGCCTGATAGTTTATAGTTTATGTACGATCGTTACTACGTGCGCCAACCCCATAACCGCCATCTAATTAGTGCTGACCTCCCTCTTGTTGAAGCAATGGCTGAAGACAGAGAGGCGGGTAATAATCCACCGGCGCCAACCATGAGAGCTTCTATGAATCCCACCCGCACTACACTTCCTTCTGCCATAGTCCTCCCTACCACCACGGCGGCAAACACTTTTGAAATCAAACCTCATTATATCTCCTTGCTTCCCCATTTTCAGGGAATGGAATTGGAAAGCCCTTATTCACATATGAGGGAGTTTGATGAGATAATGACTGTCATTGTGGGTCAGACTGGCCAAATGGAGTCTGCACGCCTTAAACTCTTCCCATTTTCCTTAAAGGGCAAGGCGAAAGATTGGTTAAACGCTTTTAAACCCTAATCTGTGCGGACATGGGCTGACTTGCAAAAAAGAGTTTTTCAAAAAATTCTTCCCCGAGCCTAGAACGCAACACATGATGCAGCAAATTCAAAGTTTTCATGAGCTGTATGACGAGACGTTCTATGCTTGTTGGGAACGTCTTAAGGACCTCTTGACATCGGTGCCTCATCATGGGTTGTCGGATCAGCAAAGCATTATCTATTTTTATAATGGACTTTCTAAAAAAAACCGGCAGCTCATAGACATGATGTGTAATGGAGCTTTCTTTGATAATAATCCCTCGGATGCGTGGGAGTATTTGGACCAATTGGCTGAGCGGAGTCAGGCGTGGGATTATGCGGAACCTTCCGAGAGGACCCAACCGATCCAAGGTTTGAGTGTGCCAGGAAAGAGTGCGCCGGTTCGTTTTGTGTTTAATGAGCAGACCGACCTTGCTAGAAAGGTAGATTTGCTCACTAAACAGGTGGAGGGCATGTCTTTGAAAAAAAGTGTGGAATTGGCCGTTGTGGCCAGTGTTGAAGAACCATGCAACTTGCGTGGTTTGAACGGGCACTATGGGTTGCCTTGCTCCGCCTTCACCGCTTTTCGTGAGGTCTTGCAAGGGACAGACCAAGCGGAGGTAAATGTTGTGGGTCAACGTTATGACCCTTTGTCCCAAACGTATAATCCCGGGACTAAGGATCATCCGAATTTTCGGTGGAGGGATCCCAATCAAGGGCCGCCCCAAAGGCCACCTCAGGTTCAAAGCCAAGCATACCGACCCGTGCAGGGTCAATTTCAAGGGCAAGGCCAAGGTCAAACCCGTTACCGCCCTGCTCCCCCGTACTCTCAAAACACTCACCACCATGGCCAGAACTTCTACAATCCTCCCCCCAAGCGTTCTTTGGAGGATACTTTGCAATTCTTCATGACTAGCCAGTCGGTGACAAATGAGCAAAATGCTCATGCCTTGAGAGAGATTCAGGGGCAACTGTCTAAGTTGACCACAACCGTGGGGGTTCTCCAACAAGAGAAAGGAAGGTTTCCTTCTCAACCTCAAGCAAACCCCCAAGGTGTGCATTTCGCGGGTACCGATGCGTCTTCGAGCACGGACCCGAATTCCTTTGAGCAAGCGAAGGCGATAACCACTTTGAGGAGTGGTAAGGAGATTGACAAAACCATTCTGGCAAAGCCGTTACTCTTCCGATCTCTCCTCCCACTCCTCCGTTCCCTCCGCCGGTTTTTATCAAGGCTCATGAGTCCATCCCTTTGGATTCGGAGCCTAATCAAGTTGTGGGGCCTAGTGTTTCTACCCCTCCCGTTCCGGCACCCTACCCTCAAAGGTTAAAAGTGCCGGGCAAACCCTCCAATAATGCCGAGGTGTATGAGCTTTTCAAGCAGGTCAAGATCAATATTCCTCTCTTGGATGCGATCAAGACCATTCCCTCTTATGCTAAGTTTCTCAAAGGCTTGTTCACCGTGAAGCGTAAGCTAAACGTGCAAAAGAAAGTCTTTCTCACCGAGCAAGTGAGCTCGATCATCCAAACTGCCATCGCACCAAAGTATAAGGACCCCGGTTGTCCTACAATTTCAATTGGCATTGGTGGCAAGAGGGTTGAGAGAGTGTTGACAGTGCGCTTTAAATGCGCCCCGATTCGATTTGATTGATTTATTTTCAAAAGATTCGCTTTTAGAGTCGCCACCCGGATTTGAGGTCCGAATCCGAGAAACCGATTTAAAATATGACTCATATGCCCAACGAAAATATTCTTACTGATCTTGCGGAACCAAAGATTTC
>JAXBDA010001958.1:0-47965 GCA_036023075.1 Gaultheria prostrata | reverse complement strand
TTTGTCCTTATTCAAAAAAAAATTCGCATTTATTAATCTTGTGTCGATTTTTTTGTGGTTTCTTGATTTGTCTCGACGAGAGGAATCTAAAAAGTATACAATTATGATTAAATTTTTTAAAAAGTTCACTAAAAACAAAAATAATCCAAATTTTGTGGTTTATTGGATTATTTTTTGTCTTTATTCACAAAACTTTAAGTTTGGTTAATAATTTTATACTTTTTAGATTTCTCTCGTCGAGACGAATCAAGAAACCACAAAAAATCGACGCAAGATTAACAAATCCGAAAAAAAAATTGAATAAGGACAAAAAACTGATTTTTTTTTCCCAAAGGAGGCCTAAAAGCATTTTAATTTGCGATATATATGAAAAGAATAACCTGTGAAAATACCGTCGAAAATACTGAAAAATACCCAAGTAAAAATTCAGCCTTATTTTGCCAAATTCCCAAGCACACTCACGCATTTAGTGAGCGAAGAAGATATAACACACTATTAGTTTTAGAGTATAAAGTCATTCGATGCACATAGACACACACATGCATCCACTCGCAGAACGTAACGGGGGCACGTCCCACTCCGGTTCTTGAAAAAAAATAACAAAAAAATTATTTTGATGAGAATGATATGAAATGATGAGAGAAGTTGTCTAACTTACAATCTTAAATGTATTCTTACTTTAGATACCTTTTACAAAGGTTCTTAAATGCAATTTAAGGTGCATGTTACGTTTTTTCCTCAACTCTGTCCGAAACAAACTTCAAATTTTGATGGACTTGATGTTGCAACTTTTTATCACGTACTCATCGATACCTCTGTGGATAATTATATCTTCACTAACAAATAACCTATAATGTCACGAATTTTTCACAGTAATATTTTTTTTTTGACAAGGCAATTATGCTCCCGGTTTTACAGGCAGAAGTGCTTCAAGGAGAACGAGCTCAACCACTAATTTATACCTTATATCTTCCGCCGCGGCAATACATGCATTGTGCATTTGCATTAATTATTTTCTCTCTCTTTTTTGTGGATTCGGTGCATTTGCACTCTAGTAGGTATGTGCCTGTGTTGAGTGGGTAGGTGTAGGCCCGTGGGTGCGCACAACGTTAAAAGAATTTTGTGATACCTCGTGCAATTTTCTAGCACTAAACTCTATAAGGATTCATTGACTTGCATTCCCGTTTCATGTTTCATGTGTTTCATGTTTCATTTGGATCACTCCGGCCCCCTAAATAATTTCAGTCCGTATGTATACTTTCCACGAATCCGGGGAGGTGCTATGCAGTATGTGTTGTGCGGCAAAACTACCACTTTTCTAAAATCTTAAATAAAAGAATCTCAACTGTTTGCTCAAGTGAGTGGGAGAAAGCAGTAAGTGTTTGTCTTCCATGAGATCACATACTCGAATATTTAAATTCTACGGAAGCTAAATATTCCAAACCCTGAAGTCACTAGAGGGTTTGCCCGAACTTCCCGTACTGATAAAATAAAAAAGATATTAAAATAAAAGGATCCATGTTAGTATAATCTTAACCTAACCTATTAAGAAGATTGAATATTAATTAACTTTCTTTTCATAACCACTGCACTTACTAATGAGCCATATTACCGAGTACTTTATCAAAGGTAGTTATGGGGCCTAAATTTGTATTAACATCAAGACAAGTGTGCAAATAGAATTTTTGTTGAAGGGGGGCCGATTTATTATAGTGTAAAGCTTTTGCTTTTCAATATTATACGTTTGCATATTGAAATTATTCCAGCGCAATGTATTAAAAGTGTATGAATCATTGCGTTCTATTTCTTAACGCTACAACAACACATCCTTATTTTTTTTAATTAATTAATGGAAGAAATTGAAAAATGAGAATGTAGAAGAACCTGTTTTTATCTTGTCAAGGTTCTTATTAATAAACCTGTTACCTTTGCACAAAAAAGAAAAAGAGTAACCTATTTTTATTGAATCACACAAAATTTATTTAGATCATAAGAAGCTATATGACAGGATGCTGGAAGTAACGAACCGGACATAACCCATGGCTCAAGAGTTTTGCTGGCAAACGGGAACGGAACTGGGTTCATTACTGGCCATTTAAGACGAAGCATACTTTTGTTGGAGCAATTGGAATTATATTAACGTAAGTAAGTTCAAGATCCTTACCGGTTTTCGGTCTTCCCATCTGAATACGCAGCATTATTTTCCAGGTACATATTCTGTAGCTCCGATTTAATGAGTTATAGACTTATTCTGTAGCTCCAATTTAATTAGTTATAGACTTACCAGTCTCTGGCTAGTAGCCAAATAATACACACATTGTCACGCACACAACCTGTTTGTCAAAAAGCCTAAGATAACTTATCCTGTGCATAATCGAGGATCAAAGTCCTCGTATTCTACATAAGCGTGAGTACTATATTGGTTTTGCAGTAACTTATGTTATATTCAACTTTAATTGCTTTGTTTAACTCAAGTTTGAGCATCTTGATCATTTGACTGCAATTCAAGTTTGAATTCTGTCTCAATGAGCGATATTTTTTGCCTCCCTCGTGGATCTCGTTAGCACTATAGAGATTTTAACTTGCAACATATACGGAAAAGTTAGCTGTTTTAATGTTTGGTTTATGGCCAAAGTGGAGGGTGCTTTCAAGGATGCTCCCAAACTAGTTGGTGTGTTGGTACTTTAACAGTGATTTACATGTTGCCGATTCTCATGGTAGACTAGTTCACATTTATAGATCATGATAAAGTGGATGAAGTGTTTTTTTTTATTTTTTTGAGCCGGATGTCCAAGCCACGCTCACTTGACTAATTCCGGAGCCCTAGAGGTAAAGACGGAACATAATTCCCAGTAGCCCCAAGAATTTGCTGGCAAAGAGAATCAAGACCACTTTGTCAACCCCGTTGATGAAGTAGATGAAGTTCATGATGTAGAATATCCAATTCAACTTTTTTGTGTTTTTCCCTCTCTAAAGGCACGTTCTTTTTCGTTTAGACCCTTTTACATTGTAATTGGTGGTTGTGTTGAAAGGGGCCTGCTCATAAGGAAAAGAAGGAAAAAGAAAGGAAAGTTTAAATCTCTCGTTTGTTTTGGGAGAAAAGATCAGATAAAATAGCAAAGTAGAATACAAATCATAGTAAAGATTTTCCTTTCCTCTTTCTCTCATTTTCCTTCTTAAATCACTTTCCTTTCTTTTCTCCCATTTTCCACAAGTTCCAAATGGAACGGAAAAGTTCCTAGACGAAACCTTGCAATTAATCCTAGTGTCCTAGGATGAAACCACTATGACCCTTTCTCCTCCCAATCTTAATTATATCTGCCTTTTTCACTTCATTTTACCTTTAGGCTTTAGACACTGAGAATCACCTTGAATTTTGAATTTGTTATTGGCTCAGCTTTTCACACATTTGCCGTGTGGCTAAATTTTCTACGTTCGTCAAAGTCTTCCACTCAATTGATTTTTTTTTTTTTTTTACCAAATTCAACTACTCCAGTATATAACCGAAACCGTCCACGTGCAACGGATATTCCCAAGAAGTTTCATAAAAGTGAAACAAAAATTGAAGATTTATGGTGAAGGGAAACCCACTTTCGATTTTTAATTGATTTATGTTTAACTGTTTTCTAAAATGCTAGATTTATTGGGTTAGGCACTAATCTTTTTGTTCGCTAAGCTTTAGCAACCATGTCAAATCTTCAATATGACTGTAAAAAATCTTCTCAGCGGACTCTTTGGTTGTTAGAAAATAGAAGCCTTTAGTGCTTGCATACCACTATCAAGACAGGGACAGCCGCAGGCTCTAGAGCTGCGGTGCAGTACAAACATTTGATGGAGTGTTTTTCTATGGGCTTTGTACCAGTTAATTACTTATAGACTTTGTCTAATTTTCGGGTAACCAAGCAATGTCAAGTTGATTAGACTATTCCTGGTTCAAACGCCAAAAGCTTGATATAGTTATTAGGCACGATAGAGAACTCTTTGGAAGTTATCTGCCGCAAGATCTGAAAGTTTTGGATTACTTCTGTCACTGTCGCATAGTTCCCAGCAAAACCAGGTATATTCCATCTATGTCACATTAAGATGACTGTAAGAAAATCTGCATTGGATTTCAGTCAAACCCCACAGAAGAAATTGCGGTGGAAGTTGTTTTGATTGCATGAACACTGACATACAAATTTCACTAATTGAAGACAAAATGATCATATGCATTTATGTGGACATAACAATCTCTATTTACATTCAAGGTTGACTTCTATGAAATAATTGAAGCATTTGGAAGACATTATTAGTGAGTTCTCCCTTTCTAAAAGAAAAACAGAGAAAAGTGTATCGTCTCTTAGTATTGGTGGCTACAGAGGATGTTCCAGCATTTGACCAATAACCAGCTTGGATTCTGAAACACATTCCATCTGAATAGGGGTTTTAGGACTCTTTCATTGGGACATTTGCACTGTTCTGATGACCCCATTTATGATATAATTGAGGTAGGAGGACAGGGAAACATGGTCCCTCATTCAAATGTGGTAATAGTGTTAATTTCGTTAATTTCAACATAATTAAGATTATTTATTTCAAAAGAAAGTCACTGACTCATTGGGTTGTTGGGGTTATTGGAATCTTGAGAACGTCGAACCTGTGTTTCTTTCCTGCTAGATGTATTGGATTTAAAGGTGAGAGAGGCCCACAGGAAGGATTTCATATTTTCATCAATATGAAACCCGAAAGAGAGCCATGAGAGAGAACAAGGTGGAATGACCATGAAGTGATGGGCTGGCGTAGACGGAGTGGAGTCACAAATGGTGAGAATCTTGGAAACTCCTTTTTCTAAGCAGTATGTGGTACTAATGCCACCCTTGTTCAATGGACGCAATGTGGTCAACAACATGTGGTACATGGCCGCCTTTTTTTTTTTAGAAGGGACCATTTTTAACGTACGTGATGGGTTGGGAGTGCAATCGAAAGAACCTATTGTAACTCTGTATTCATGAGGATAACATTGCTCATGGTCAATCATATGGTGGTTTTGCCTTGCTGGTTGGTGGATTGGATTAAGGCTGCAATCAAGTGATCTTCCAAAACTAGTACACACATCATATTAAACTATCTCGGACAAAAGAGTTAAAAACTAGCATTCTTGATGGGTTAAGTTTGGAGCCTCTTAAAAGCTCATCCTTGTGTATTCTTCTAAAACCTTCCCCTATTAAATCTACTTTTTTTAGGGGTTTGATAATTGAGGCTCTATATAAATCTGGGCCTTTTCGATTGTGACATGTCTTGGTTACCTTTTAGAACCACTTTCTTTTATGCTGTCATTATTCAACACTGCATTATGTGTTTGGCCCTGTAAAATTCAAATAGCACTCTCTCGGTATGTAGAAACCTATGAGTCTATGACCAATTGACCAGTTTTTCCGTTTTGTTCTGGTTTTCTCTATGGTTTTAATTTCTTTCGCTCTTTCTTTCCTTGGTCATAAGAATGAAATTTTGAGGGTGAAGTTGCATGTTAAGTATTGCAGTACTGCATTCTGTATGTAGCGTACACTTGAAACTGTCCTTTGGTCTTCAAATTACTGGTTACAGGTTATCTATGGGGTAATTCAAATGAATCTATGTACAGATAACCATGTTTCTAGACAGGAAATGAGGGTGTGGGAGAGAGTGATAAGGTGGGAGAAGATATAATTACAACATAAAGTTGCAGAAGGCAAGCCACTGAGAAAATGAAAGAAACAGCCACTTCCATCTGATACCAACACTTCACATGTTTCTGAATCCCCTTTTCCTCGTCATGTCCACAACCGGCCATCCACTACTCCCTTGTTCAACATATTTTTCTAAAAATCTTACTCTCATTTTTCCTGCCAAATCCACTCTTCAGCTTTACAGATTTCTAACATCTTTTTGTGTGAGATATGGCTATTGTATGTGGTTCACAAGGCATAAGCTTTGGACAAAAACAATTGCTCAAGTGGTCCTTATTAGTTACTTGAATGGAGTCGATCATACTGCCACCCATGCCGACTTTAGGGACGTCACAAAACACTGGACAAACTCATAAATCACTCTCAAACAGAAAAGCTTCCTCTATTTCAAGTGTAGCGAATCTGATGGTTGGAAGTAAGTAGCAAGTGGCATTGTATTGCCACTCTTCTTTATTAGTTTAGGTGAGGAGAAAAAACCTTGCGAGCAGTATTTGGAAAAGAATATTGTAGTAGATTTTCTGGTAAGTTCTTCCGTTTCTCTCACAGAATCCCTACGAGTATTTTCCACCTGAGAAGTCTAAGTGAAAATGGAAAATTTATTCAGTGCCCCTGGTGAACTGCCAAGTGGTGCCCCAGATCCCTCCACCACCACATCTTCGTGTGGGACTCAAGTGCACGGACTCCATACCAATATGTGAGAGAAGAATTTGGGTACGTGTAGGTACCATCTGACAGTACCTGGCGTACATCCCGATGTTTTGGACGGTCCGGATTTTAAATAGATAACGTCTTCCCTGGAAGAGTTTATTTAAAATCTTCACCATTGATTACTGAGATGGATGGCTATGATAGGGTGTTACATGGACCACGTGGTACCCTCCAGGGTCTACACTCACCCAAATTCTCCTCAATGTGTGGTGTCCCAAGATCACTGAATATTCTCTAATGGAAATGGCTGTAATTTTTGGCACTGACTGTAACTCCTAAAGGCCCAGTGACTCACATCGTCAAGATTATTGTGCTTTAGATTAGACTGTGTTCATTCTTGATTTTCTTTTTCGATTCCTTGTGTTTTCTGCTTCTCTCGTTTCCTTTCGTCTCTTGGAAATAGGTTTCCATTCATCTTCTTCTATTCGATCTCGGTCTTCACTCTTCAACAATGTAATAGTGTTTGTTGCCTAAACACCTATTTCAGAAGGACAAAAGACGACCACAGTAGAAAAGAATAGGCTTTCATCATCCGTTGTGAAAGTAAGACAAAATCTTGGAATAACACTAAGGTATTGGTAGTTTGAAGTTTTCAACCAGCAAGTAAAATGACATAAAGAGCATTCTGAAGTCTAGAAAGCTTAAACAAGGAATATAAAAGGATAAGGAATCCCTAAAAGGATTGAAAATTAAAGAAAAGAGGAAGAGAAGGCAACATTTGGAAAGCTGATAGGCAAGTAAGAGGGAGGAAGAGAATTGACTTGTTCAAATAATTGAAAGGGAAAGGTGGGATTGTTAATGGATTGCCGAATCTAGACTACCTCCTCATTGGACAGCTTTAGAAAAACCAAAAAGAAAAAGTCCCTTTTGTGCATGTGGTGTCCATGCTAGACCCATGAATAGTGATATCTTCATGACATAACACACTCTCTCTCTCTCTCTCTCTCTCTCTCTCTCTCTCTCTCTCTACTAATACCCTCCCCGGTTTTGTCAAAAGTAGGCCATTCACGCCTAGACAAGTTACTTTCTTGCAGCTTGACCCCAAGAATCGAACCTTGATCAATTGTGCAGGGAGCAAACTCACCAACCAATTGGACTAATCTTGGGTTGAAAGCGCTCTCTCTCTCTCTCTCTCTCTCCACATTGGGCCTCTGGTCCTAAATAAGTTGACACTGCTGAGAAAGGATTGTGTGGACCACCCAACCAAATGATCCTGGGGAAGGAAAAATCACTAAATTTAGGGCCCAAAATTTTCCATTAAACTTGTGACTATTACCTACATGAGAGAGTGGTGGAAACTGAAACTTTTGTTAATCTATGATCAGACAACCATAATCAAGTGACAGAATTTTGTTTCTTTGAAACTATGGTTAGTATACACTCATCAAAGAACAAAGCCTGGAGCGATGACTAGGATCATGTGCTCGGGTTTAAGTTAGCTGAATACGATACTTTGTAGGGAGAAAAAGGTTCGGAAGGTTGCCTATGTACAAGTATTTTGCTCTGAGTCGAAGACTATTAGATCCTGCTTAGAAAACATACAGTGGAAAAAAGGTGTCCCAGTTAGTAGATTTGAGCTTTGTGGAAGACATGGAGGCCATGTACTAAGTAGCATTGACCCATCCCCGACAACCATATGCTGGATATATGTAGGAATGTGTATGTGTTTAAGTTGTCAAGACACCAAAAGTAAATTCCATGAAGGGTGGGAACTGAACGACGTCCCCCCTTATCCTAAAGTGATGCTGAAAAACATCCAGGAATCTTGATGACTTTTCTCTTGCGGACAATTTGGAATCGGCGTAACCTTTGTATGTTATCATTTCATTTTCTCACAATTTATTGAAGTGCGGTGGTATCGTTGCTGAATTCAAATTCGTCTTGTAACGTGAATCATTTCAGACTCTATTGACCTGTTGAATGTAGTGTCCAGCTGAAACTCTCTTGTCTGGTTAAAATGTAATTGATGCTCCTTGAGCTTTTCCCATTGAATCATGTTTTGAGTTTATCTTCCCTCAAGATTATTATCAATGGCAAAACAACCTATGAAAATACCGGTACAAATAAATAAGAGTACAGAGAATTTCAGCCTGACTTGGGCCTGCGTAGTGCAATTAGTAAGGGTTAAATAACGGGTTGGATTGGCCCAACAGAAACAGAAGTCCTTCAGGTCCACCATTGTCACCACAAAGTTCTGAATCCAGAATACTGATTTTTCAGTACAGTAAATACAAATACTAGATACCGGGTACAATTTCAGAATTAGCGTTATTGGTCACACCAAAAAATTAGTATAAAATATACATTTATTTCAAAGAACATAAAATGGAAAATAGTTCTATACCATGCATATCGGCCGGTATACACGAGCTGAAACAGAATTAAGGCACGAAATTCAAATCCTTGGTCATCGCTAGGGGATGCTGGATATTTGAGTACGTGGAAAAATAGGACAAGGGGTGTCTGTTGTGCACTAGGTGCATGACTGCATGGCACCGTGCCATGCATCCCATATGGTCGTCCGTTACGAAAATGCATATTCAAGCAATGGCTCTCACATGAGGTTAGATTTGATCCGAGCCGTACATTTTAGCAATGGACTGGCGGATGGGTGCATGGCGGGAAAATCGGTTCCTGAAAAACATTGGAGCACGGAATTGGGAGTGAGATTGGAATTAAGGGAAGACAGGGACGCTAAGGGAATAAAGTGGGTACTGTTTTATTGGAGTAGTAATAAGTAAAAAACAAAAAGAAAGAGAGAGAAAACAAAAGGCCTGTTTTTCTCTTTCGTCCTCTGTTTTCAGTTCCTACAGTTTACAGATTGAAGAGAAAGAGAGATGGAAGAGTCTTCTTTATCATGGTGCAGAGTTTGACGATCCCTAAAGAGGAATATTGATGACGTACATTGGCATGCCAACCCTGCGCATTGTAGCAAACGCCACTGTTCTGTCTCTCCCACAACACAGGTGACCCTTCCTCTCTGTTTGTGTTTTTTTTTCTCTGAGAAATCTCTGTATGATTATGTCGGCCTTTGATGTTTGCAATTCCTTGCGACATACTACCTCATGTTGGTTGTCCACACTCTCCCTGCTGCTGTTCAACTGTTTCCCTCCAGTGTCGTCTTTTGATACAAAAAACAGAAGGGTAAAACCGTAAAATTCAGGAAAAAAATTTATACAATAGTATTGGGGAAATGATTTTGACACTCCCAATTTCGATGTGTATTTTGAACACTAAAAGAAAAAAAATTTAGTGTGATTATCAAATGAAAATTTGAACTTTTTATGCATTGGGTTATTTACTGTCTGTTAAGTAGATGTTATAAAAGATCTTGCTTTCTGAGTTCGATTGAGGTATTGAAGAGGTCCAATTATTCTGCTCATGGACTGAGCATTGGACTTGGCTGAGAGTTTGAGACTTGAGTTGAGCTAGCAGAGTAATAGGACAAGCCCAGTGAGCAGTGGCGACGCCAGAGAAATCATTAAATGGGTTCAACCTTATACATCTCTTCCGTTCAAAAAAACCTCATAAATCTCTTGCACATGAGAAAGGGAGAATGCCCTGTATCATTTGACTGTCTAATGACTCTAATGCCACTGTGTAATGATAGAGAAAAGTGAGCAGAGTACTACATTAACCTAGAGAGAAGACTAGACTAGGACAGATACTTTGTTGTCAGGTTTTAATTGGTGAAAATGAATAGAAGCACAGTATAGCATTTCTAAACAAGCAATATACTCTAGAATATATTATAAAATGATACTCCAACACATGTTTTAGCCGTACCAAGTGGTCTTGAAAGTCTGGTGACTGGCTTTAGTGGGTTCACGTGAAAGTTTGAATGGGTTCATTTACTATATTACTCACTTGCACAGGATAATTTTCACTTGTATTATCAAAGCTTTTCAAATTTTAGTGGGGTCACCTGACCCCCACAGCTGAATGTGTGGCGTCGCCCCTGCCAGTGAGTTTGACCCATAACGCTCCTTGGTCGGGAAGGGCACTTTATTGAGGGCATGTGACGAGATAATGCGCACAATGCTTGATAGTTTGTTTATCAATAAGCATTGCACGTATTATAAATTTGATGCTTGATAGAATAATTTAGAGTCGCATGGAGAACATGCACGGAGGATAACCAAGTTGTAGCGGAGGCTTCGTTAAATGAATAGAGGAGTTAACACGGAAGGTACAAAGCATAGTCAAGTTTCTATATTTTGTGCTACTAGACCCATAAGCCGCGCACTATAAAAGGAATAGTGCGTCTAGTTTCACAAGGAGTCCAGGCTCACAACATAATATAAAAGGAATAGTTTCACACTTAAATGGTGCGTCTAGTTTTCTACACTAAATACACTTTTCATACTTGTTGAACAATATTGGACATTTTTTAGTAACTGATTTGGACATCGAAATTTTCAGTAGCTATCCGCGAGTCTCGGATCGGATCGGACAACAACAGTATGTCTGTTTTCTTCCTCATCTTTGACCCAAACAAATTTTAGTAAAACAAGGGCACTACAGCTCTCTTCGTGTGGATTGCTTTCTTTACCCTACACAAGTTTATCAAACCATCCCAGTTTTTCTAGGTTTTACTACACTGCTTTTTATAATAAAAAAAAGTTTTAAAAAGTAATTATCTGTACCAGCTTACGTACACTTCTGCTAATTTGGTTGACCACGAGTTCATCAAATTATCGTAGTTTTTTTTTTTGTTTTGTAGGTTTTACATGTAGTACTTAATTCTTACGGTATTCTTCATTAATGCAACCACACTTCTCAGATAAGTGGTACGAGCATTGGTCTCTATAAGTACTGAATCTTTCACCTACCATTTTACCAGAGTTGTTTTACTTTTACCCCTTTTCACCAGGTCCCCCAGTTTTTCTCTTTGTATAAAAAGCCGCCAACTCCGAACCAGCTTTCGTTCAAAAAACACTGCCCCCTCCACACTAAACCCACTGCATCTTTTCATTGGGCATTTGTTACAAAAAAACAAAACAAAATGGGAAGCAGTAGGCGGCCAGAGCACGGTGGTTCCAGCGATGTTAAGCTGCCTGACATTCCGACGGAGCCACTGGAATTCCTCGCAAGGTCGTGGAGCCCCTCCGCCCTTCAACTCTCCAGGGCTCTCTCTCCTTGTCCTCCCATTACTACTTCCAAGGTTGCTACTACTGGGAAGAAGAGTGAAGAGTACTCATCAGTAGCATCAAATAGTACTGAAAACCAACACCTCTCATCATTCCCCTTTGCTTCTTCTGCTACTTGTACTTCTCAGCTTCTCCTCCAACGCATTATGTCTCAATCGGTGAGACTCTAGTCTTATACACACCACATTGTTATCATCGCGGGTCAGTGGAGAAGTTAGTTAGTAGGTTAAATAAAGGGGGTTCGATGTCTCTTCATAGACTCGAACTCCAAACCTTCCCTTGACAGACAAGGGGTACAACCAGATGGGCTATAAGCCACATCTGAACATTCACGTTTGCAAACACTCTTTTTCTTTTCTTTATTTATTTTTTTTGTGCCTAAATATTTCCAGTTGAGCAATAGTTTGTGTATTTTGGCGACAGGAAATATCGCCACTAACGTCAGGGAGGCTCTCTCACAGTAGCGGACCTTTGAATGGTAATTCCCTCACTGAAGACACAGATAGCCCTGTCGTTTCCCCCTCCGTCGCCTCAGATGAGTTCGATGATGTTGTCAAGGTACGATACGTACCACTATGTTATTTCACTCTTTGAGTATAGCTACAATATTATGTATGTGTGTATTTATTACACCCATAGAAGTGGAGATATTTGAATGTATAACGTAAACACGATATGTCGCTGTATATTATATAGGAGAAATTGACAACCCATATATAATATGGTGGAAAGAAAACAATGCCCGCGCGCGCACACATATATATGGAATCCTTGAGATCAATTTTGTTCAGTTGTATGTTCATCTTCCTTTCTTTTCTCTCATATCTTCTGCTTTATAATGATTTTTGCACTTTACTTTCAATGTGTTACACAGTTACACCCTCAATGTGACGTTGAAAAGACAAAATAGAACCAGCAAAACATTTAAGATAGCAAACATACAGATTTTATTTGGTGTATTCAACTTAAAACTGTCTTTGCTTATCAAGAGTGTCCATAATATTTTGTCTCGACTAACGCAGTTCCCCGTCCCACATACACCAGGTAAGAAAATAATAATTTAAAACTGTTTTTATTTATTACTTCTACTATGCTCATTTATTCAGCTGCTATGAAGCCATATATAGGCAAACCAAAATCGTTAACTTTTGAAGTGAACTGAACTAAATGCTATATTTGCTCTTCTGAAAAGAGATATTTAGTGGAGCACGTAAATGGTTCTCTCTACTTTTTCCTTGTCTTGGTTATTTCAGGAAATTATATTTGATTTTTCAGTCTTTCCCTCCAGTCTGCCAATTCATTTATTTTTCCCCCCTGTTGTTTTTTGATATGACCCTCTTTGTTTGGATGCCGCATTTGGCGGAAACAGAGTTTTGCGTGGGGGAAAGAAAAATGAGAAATCAGTGAAACTTCTTCTTCTTCTTTTTTTCCTGGGTAATGAAGAGTGTCCCGATAAACCTGACTAATCTCTTCAATCCATCCCATAGCCCTTTCCTTGCATTTGCATGAGGTAAGGCAGACTCAGGACAAATCGTTGCTGAGGAAAATCGACCCTACGACCCTGGGGTGGTAAGTCCCGCTGAGTCAAGTCGATTAACCACTGCACAACCCCTTTGGAGTTGGAAACTACTTGTGTTTTCTCGTCCCTCGAAAAGACTTTCTACGGATACAGTATTCGAAGAAAAACCTCGAGGATTTTGCTTCACCAATCCGCTTGTCCGATTGGCTTTAAGCCTTTAACCATCTTAACATGACTGAAATGATAGGTGTCAACGTGTCATTTAATTTCATAGAAGAAGACGAAAAAGACTTAAAATGTCGAAAAAACAAAATTATAAGTTTTCAAGTAATGGGTGATACAATATGGTAACAAATACATTATGTGTTAAGAAATATTGTCTCACTTTGCTTAGGAGATGAAGGGGATCACTTAATATATGTTGGGACCTCTCCACTCATTGTCAATTGGTTTTGAGTTGGATGTTTCCACATGGTATCAGAGCAGGGCTCATTCCACTCCACATTATAAAAAAAAAATCACAATCCACACTCCGCGACAGACCAGCAAAAAGGCTGCACGATGATAGGACCCAAAAAGTGGCCACACGTGACAGACCTCAAATGCGGCTGCACGTGAGGGGATGTTAAGAAATATTGTCCCACATTACTTAGGAGAGGAATGGGTGATCATTTAATATATGCTGGGACCTCTCCACTCATTGTCAATTAGTTTTGAGTTTGATGTTTTCATACGAAGTAACTTTTTATGAATTCTTTCCGTTGTGTTATGAAAAAATACTCAATTGTTTAATCCACTTTAACCTTCTCGCACTTCTTGTATATTTAGCGGTAGCCCCTCACTATTGCAATGTGAAATGCAGTACCTACAATCAAATAACACGCTGCAACCTCTATTTACCGGCGGCCGCCACGGCCATGTTGGCGGCGGCAGCGGGGTGAGCACACCAACTGGCAAGACAGTGGGGAGGTGGTTGAAAGAGAGGAAGGAAAAGAAGAAACAAGAGACCAGGGCCCAAAACGCCCATCTCCATGCGGTCGTTTCGGTTGCCAGCGTGGCAGCTTCTGTGGCAGCCATTGCGGCCGCGACAGCTGCAGTGTCAGCAAAGGGGAAGGATGATCAGATGGCAAAGACAGATATGGCAGTTGCCTCGGCCGCAACATTAGTGGCGGCACAATGTGTGGAGGCTGCAGAGGCTATGGGAGCTGACCGGGACAACCTCATCTCAGCAATTAGCTCTGCTGTTAATGTCCGGAACCACGATGATATCACCACTCTCACCGCTGCTGCTGCCACCGGTAAGAAATTTCGGCATCCACCATAAGCTTCATCATGCAATGGACAACACTACATATGAACAAATAAATTGAGGGTGCATAAGGGTGTTTTGGGTATTTTTAACTCCCGTCAAATCTGGGCCGCCTAAAACACGTTTAGACGGCCAAGATCAGTCGGTAGGGCCTGTCATCCCTAAGGGACGGTAGAGTCCCGTACAATCCCCCGATCCGATTAAGTTGGAGGCTCCAAGATGCCTCTAATTGCTATAAAAATAGAAAATAAAAAAAGTCGCTACCCTATTGTTCATATGGAAGATGAGCTGTTCTCTGAACTCGTCTATGACTGCACTCACTACGTGAATGGATGTGTCAACTGTTTTCCATTGAATGCTGCAGCACTACGAGGGGCAGCCACCTTGAAGGCAAGAGCACTGAAAGAAGTTTGGAGCATTGCCGCAGCAGTACCAGCAGCAGAGAAAGGGACGAAAGTGAGGATGAGTGGTTGCGGTAGCAATTATCGTGAGCGTAGTATTGGTAATAGCTTTAGCGAAGGGCTTGCCCTTGAAGACAATTTCCTGGATTCTTGTCATCAAGATCTCCTCGCAAGGGGGACTGAGCTTCTCAAACGCACCCGCAAAGGTTGTGCTACCTATATTGAACATGACTCTATATATATGGAGAGATTCATGAAGTACTGATGTGCATATATCTTGATGTTACAGGTGATCTTCATTGGAAGATTGTATCGGTCTATATTCATCGTACCGGCCAGGTGGGCAACGCATCGACTGTTCCAAAGAAAAACAATTAATTTCCACGAAAATTTCAAAGAAAAGTCTGCATTACTCGAGGAATATCTCTTGAACTTTGTTAAGAAAATGAATTTTTAGCATTGGTATCGTCCATCGTGTAATCATCCCTCCTTTCCTAAAATAGGTTCTTAATCATCACCGCATGAATTGTGAAATTTGTAGGTGATGATGAAGATGAAGAGCAGACATGTTGCTGGAACAATCACCAAAAAGAAGAAGAGTAACAACACTGATACCCTGTCCCTCTTTTTCATCTCTTGCATGAATTGTAAATTGGTCGATTAGGCTACGGAAGTTATACTAGTACCAAAGTGACCACAATTTTGTTAATCTTTCGATGTGATTTTTTCTGTTTCCGAATTGCAGATGTGGTATTGGAGGTGTGCAGACACGTTAAGCCATGGCCGGGGAGGCATTTGTTCGAGGGGGGAGAGCAGCGTCGCTACTTTGGGTTGAGCACAGCAACGCGTGGGGTCATAGAGTTTGAATGCAAGAACCAGAGAGAATATGATATCTGGACGCAGGGAGTTTGTCGACTTCTCGCCATCACAGCAGAAAAAAAACAAGCTGCATAACTTAGCCAAGCTAGGCCACTGGAAAATAGAGTACAGAAAGTCTCTAAGTTGAATTGGATCTTCTCTTGATTCCCACTCGGGACTATGACATGTAAACACTTAATTATTTGGAAATTTAGTTACAAGTCGTCTTAAACTGAAATGCGTCGCATTTTAATCCGTGTAAGGAACATCTAATTATTCAGTGCTTCTGAAGCACGGTCACGTGATGTTTTGCACGCTCCGACTCTATTCTAGTGTTTCCCGTTTGCTAGCTTTTAGCAATCCCGATTCTCATTTGTTAAAAGCAGCCGAGTGATTTTACTAACTTGTTTTTAGCAAAAGGAGTATGCGAGAGAAAATTGACTTTTAACAACTTTGCTTTTACTTTTAGTTAATGGAAAACAAAAGTGATTTTCGCAATCAAGTTAAACGCAACTTTACGAGATTTTCCATTTTAACAAATGGGAAACAAACCCCAAGTGTATAAGCCCCACATGAATCTATGGTACTTGAAAGATCCGGAACACCATGTGACCATGGTCCGAGACTGCTGAATAATTACTCGGAAGGAACCATTTAATTAAGAGATCTCTTTAATTACGGGTGAGTTTGCCACTTGATTTTATCGATAAAATCAAGGAAGAAGTTTGATAAAATCAAAGATGTTGCAAAAATCTCAGATTTTATAAAACTATGCAAAATGTCAGATTTTATCAAAAAATTTCCCCACTTGATAAAATCACACTTGATTTTATCAAATCTTGATTTTATCAAATGGGAAACTCACCCTAAAATGGATTTGGAAAGTAAAGAAAGGAACAACCTGTCTTTCACCAAAGCAAGCAAAGAGCAGAGGGAAAAGAATGTCCGGATGTAGAAACCTCAAATGCCAAGTTAGGAACATAAAACTTAAAACAGCAGAGAGAGAGAGAGATGAACTTGGAACTCCTTTATCATTATACAGCAACCTAGAGTCTGAAGACTCTGAACATTTCATAATTTGTTTACACTCTTGAAAGCAAAAAAGACACAAAAAGAAAATGGTGGGATAGATAACAGGGATCTCCCTAGCTATCAGCAACTCTGAAGATAGTTAACACTGACAGGAAGAGATTGATGATATCAATATACAGAGCAACAGCAGCCCAAATGTATTCGTCGTATGAATATCGCTTGATTAGGTTATCGGTATCGTAAATGATGTAACCGCAGAATATGATTGATGCCAGGCACCCGTAGATCATAATTGAGATCCTACCCAGGGGAAAGAACATCTGCAAGAAATAAGGGCAAGCATTGAGAAATCGAAACCAAAACCAAAGAAGAAGAAAAAAACGGATTTTGAAAGAAGTCAACGGGTAGACGGGTCAAAGAGAGAGATAATGTACCTGAATCAGGGCAAACAGAATGAGCACAAAAACAGCACCGAACAAGAAAGGCCCCAAGAAGTTGAAATCATGGCCTCTTCTTGCAGCCCAGAAAGTGTACAAAGTGAGACTAACAACCACTGCAGTTGTTAAGATCACAGACTCCAAAATAACCTTCCCTGTTGCCAAGTAAAATCCCACACAATTTGAGAAATCAAACAACCAATATGGGCAACTAAATGACCATCATGTTTTTGTTACTTCAAGAAATTTAAGAGGGAAAAGAAAATTTGAGTTAATTTCAAAATTTGAAGTGAGTTTCCCTCGTCTCTTTTCTTTTTGCTCAACAAAATTCCCAACCAAATAAAACTAGTAAACTCCATCATTTTTTATCATCAAAAAGTGGGTGAAATTAAAGAAACCTTGCGGGTAAAATAGCCTTTTTCTTCTTCTTTCTCTACTTCGATCAATGTTTTACCAAACAGGGTTCCGAATAAAACCCCATTTAATTGAACTTCCTAAAACAACGAGAGACAAATATTTCAAGACTGCATCAAGGCAAGGCCCAGTCTTCAGATTTTTGGGCCACAAAAAGGCTCCTACTGTGAGTGGTTATAAATATTATTCTTTCCGCGTCATCAACAGATATGCTCTTCTTGGTCCAATAGTAAGCTCAATGTAGTCTACCCTTTGTGTCTGCATTCGAATCTTGTCCTTGACACTTTCTTTTTTAAATATTTTTGAAGTGTTTATTCGTCAAAAAAATAATTCCATCCTACGAATTTGGTTGGGTAAAAAATAATCCAATGACACATCTATGCCACTAGAACCAAAACATATTCATTGTTTAGTATGGAGTCAATGGACTAAGATATCTCAAGTTATTCCATTATTACTTTACTTGTAAAATTTCTATATAGGGCTCCACTTGACAATTGCGTCCAAGGCCTCGAAATACCTTGCACCGGCCCCTATGCATCACTTTAGTTCATTTCACATTAAAAACGATTTCATAAAATTCAGATAGATATATCACTTTTCACTTACCACTGGTAAAAGCGCACGTCAATCCCACCGCAAACGCCAGCCCAACCGTAAACACCCCAAGCAGAAAATAATTCAGCGGGTACCTCTGGTGAAAATAATACAACGGACACAACACTGCATCCAAAACAACAACAAAAAAAATTCAGAGAACACATATCAACTCAGGGACGGATGTAAAATTTGAGTACGGATTAAGCTAACACTACAATAACATTTAGTTGGGCAACACGTAGAATTCGAGTATGGGTTAAGCCAACATTACAATAACATAAGTTGAGCAGGGCTTAGAATTCAAGGACATAGAATTCGAGTATGGGTTATGCGAACACTACAATAATACTTAGTTGAGCAGGCAGTTGTCCAAGCTAACCCGTCCTTGCATCCGTCCGTCCTCATGTTTTCAATAATGACTATATGGAAATGAAGAGTGAAGAAAAAGTATACCTACGAAAGGCATAATGATGAGTACGATATAGAGGGCCAAGCCAGCAGCAGTGGTGGAAAAGAATACCGAGATTGGGCGGACGGTAAAAACAACGGCGGCGACTGCGATGGTGAGAAGCAATTGGAAAGTAAGTATGGAGTAAATCTTTCGGATGAAGGCCCACCGGAGCTCCGGCGCCTCCATCATCGTTGGGTAGAGCGGCCTCGCCCCTGATTCCAGGTCATATTTCCGGTACGGCGTTTGCCACATTTTTTTTACTTATGATGACAAATTAGTCCCTCGAAAACTACCGAATGGAAAAGAAATTAGTGCGTTTTGGTTTTGGGGTGGTGGAGTGCAGGCAGGGGTTGGAAGGGGTATTAAAGAGGAGTTTAAGGGGGTTAAAGTAATGGAAAGAAACTTCGAGATTTTTCTACACTTGAGAGAGAGAGAGAGAGACGGTCATATTCGCGATTTCTCCAGCGTTTGATTGATGTCGGAGGTGGGGGAGATGTCTCTAGCGTTTGGTACCTTTATTCTTCTTTTCTTTTTTTTAGGGTTTTTTATAACCAGATATCTTAGCCAATTTTTATGTTCACCTCAATTAGTTCCGGACTCTAAAAGTAATGACTGTCCCAAATGGCACCAACAATTGGAGTGGTTGGCTTTCGTCGAATTCAAACATGTAATCTTATGATCAAGTACTCATTGTTTTTTTACGCCTACTTCTCTGCCAATGCCGTAACTAAATTCTTGCCTTGATAAATAAGAAACGAAAGCACTTAGAGCAAGCCCAATAGATGACTCAAACCCCTCCATATTCCTATTTTAGGAAGCCAAACCCCAAAATCAAGCCCCAACAGACTACCTAAACCCCTCTCTAAAATATTCTGATGAACAGTAGCTCCCTAAATACCTCCTGTTTATGGAGTCATAATTCACTCTCTACCCATTTTTTAATCCTTTTTTCTTCTCTCTCCTCTCGCTCCTCTTTATGTGTATAATATATATTATATGTATTAGTTTATATTATTTAATTGGTATAGAGAGAGTAATAAAAATGATTGTTGGAGTATTGAAAGAGATGTGAGTAAGTAAAATACTGTTCATCAATCTTTTTAGGGAGGATTTGTGTCCTTATTGTTGGGGATGCCCTTACCAATAAGGTGAGTACTCTTCAATGTTTGATAATATTGTAATGGTACACAAATTCGTTCTCTTCTTCCGATATTAAATAATTAATTCGTCATCCTATTATGAATTATTGAATGAATTTATCTTCCATTTTCAATAGGGAAGTGATTTCCACACCCATTTTTTGTCTTTTAGTAAAATTTTCATTAAAAGACAAAAAAAAAATGGGTATGAATATCAATCTGGGGGTGTAAAAATCAATTACCTTTCAATAATGTGACCATTATGTGGATTGAGGTGACCTTAGGCACAACCACCCCTGTTAGGAACTTAGGTCAAGGATACATCACTCACCTCGGGCTCTAAAAAAGTGGTGTATGACATATCTATTTTGTTCGTTTTTCTCTTGGTTTTTTTTTTTCCAGAAAGGCAAACAAAAACAGAAAGAAATACTAATCAGACATCGGTATACATATGAATGTTTGTTTCAAAAAATTTAGTAGGTATTAGCATGAATTTAGGACAAAATATTAAGATAAACGTGTTTCTCTTCTTGATAACTCTATTGATGTCCGACCAATGTTTAGAATTTTTCTAAAAAGTCTACAAATATGTAAAACAATGAAAAAGATAAAATAAAATAAAATAAATATTTTGTGCATCTAACTAGGGGGGTCCAAGAACTAGAGGGAAAACAATAGCCAAAAGAGTTGGCTCTTTTGTCTCTTGTCCAAAAATGTTGACTCTTTTGTTTTGTGTCTGGTGAACATTTTTCAGTCCGCATTGTACATGTTCTTCTCAAATACTAGAGACTTTAGGCTATTCTTTGTACTAGTAATAACCCTGTACCAAATTTAATTTTTGCGTGCACTAATAGGCACTTTATTAAAGCCGGAATATAGCTCCCTTTTACTACCAATCCCAATAAATTGAAACCAATAACCAAAATTGGTGCCCTCTTTCCCTGTTTCTAGGCGTTCTCGTGTCTTTTATTGAGTGAACAAGTATAGGCGTGAGTCCATCGATGTTTGTTTGCTGGGAATCCGATTCAAATCTAGACGACCCGTAAGGAGTTTCACTCTCTTTCCTCGACGACTCACACTAAACCCGACTTTGGTTCGGTCTGCCAGCACACCCGATCTGCGTGCATCTTGTAGTATGTGTTAGCGAGCTTGAGGCTCATGTCTAGATGATTGATAGTGCTTCTTACTTTGTACGTTATTGTTCTATGTTATGTTTTGATGGGTTGTTTTCTTACTAGATCTTTATCGGTGTATGTTGGACGGAGTCGTTGTAAGTGCCGTTATGCTTTTCTATGGATTCTCAGATTCTGATAAAAAAAAAATATAGGCGTGAGTCGAGGGCGACATTCTAAGACATGCATTCAATTCGACGCTAATGGAGTCCAGTGGCTGGACAAAGTGCTCGAACGAAACTCAACGCACTCGAGCAAATCTCAATGGGTTCGGCAGCAGTATAAATATGCACCAGTTGGGTCGGAACAATTGCAAAAATGACCTAGAAACATATCTAGAGAGATTTGAGAGTGTTCCTTTGATTATGCTTAGAGATTGACATAGATCTATAGAGCCAATTTAAGTTAAGCCCTAGGTCATGAGAATCTAGGAAATACGGAATCATTTGAGGGATCTCCGGAGGCAAGCGGAAAGCTTCTGGATTGAAGGCTAATCAAGCACTGAGTGTGGCAAATGAAGATTCGACGAGTAACTAGGTCTCAGTGCGATTTTGAGGATTCAAATCCTAGAGTAAGATTGCTTATAATTACACAATGGCATTCACAATGTTTTATTACTTCATGTGGTTCTTACTCATCTAGATGTTTTTCACGCGTATATCCTGTATTCCGAAGTGGGGGCCTTGTAGTGAGCATTTCTCACTACAAGGTGTAGTGAGTATTAGAGATTATTGATTTCTCCAATCGATGGTTCAGATTCGCTAAACACTCTTTCCGGTCAAAGTGTACTCTTACTGGTAAGAGTGTAAAACATATCTGAACCATTGATTATCGAAATAGACAGCTGAGATGCTCACTACATTAATTCTTGTATTCATCGTTTATTCTCCGCACGTATACCTGTAAAATGTTAATTGAGTACATGATCAAATAAGAAACCGAAATTGGCGGATCAAAAAAATGCTACTAAGAAGAAGATAAATACTCCACGGATACAATATTGCATTGGTGGAGTAATATTCAGTTCAGCCCCTTATGTAATTCATAGAATCTTGTCCTTTTGTAATAATCTCTAAAATGGTCCCCGTCTGGAGTTGTACTGAGTTCTTTCACATCAATCAATGTGCCCACATTCACAAAAATATATTCCGAACATGTTTATGAGGCCTCTTCTTGTATCTCTTTGCCAAAAGACAACTCAAGGACCATTACACAATGAAAACTCCTTCAAAAGTGACAGGTAAAAACGTGAAAAATAGTACAAGACTGGCTTTAACGTAGGACAAGCCACCTAATTCTCCATCACCACCGGGTTAAGAAACAAGATATATACTTACTATATAGAGAAGAAAGGTAGCTGAATTTTCAGAGAGAGAGAGTAATGGCGCCGGTCGAAACTACGCCGGCTCTTGCTACAAATGTGTTTGAACAGGGGAGTTTTGGTTTCACAACCATTATGGTGGAGAAATCAAAAGAATCTTCATCTCCACCAAAGCCCTTATGCATTGTTTCCCCGACCGTTGAAGGCACATATCCTGTAATGTTGTTTTGTCACGGGACGCAGATCCGGAACACTTCCTACTCTAAGATCTTCCAACATATATCTTCCCATGGTTTCATCGTCGTTGCTCCTCAGGTACGTACGTATACATATGTCAATGTCCTCACTCCTCCTACATTACTGAGTTTGTCAGATGATAAAATCAACCAAGATTTTAGCAAATATATTGATTTTATCATTTTGACAAACTCACCACTAAGAACATATAACTTAGACAATGTAAATTCCAACACAACAAAACAATCTTTTTAAATGTGAGATTGTCTTAAGATGGAGAGCACGTATGAGATTGTCTTAATAATAATGGTCTTGGGGTACTACCACACCTCACATTTCTGCGGAGTTCCTACTTCAAACACATTCTTATGAGCTCCATTATCCAAACCCTTGGTGGTGGACTTCACAAAAATATGTAGTGGTAAGGAGTGATAGAGTATGATGTGGCAGTGCCCTAGGATCGCTTGATAGTAAAATATGGTTCAATTTCTTACAGGACTCAATTCGGGTCTCTCCCCGAGCTCAAAAATATAAGTCAAACCGTTCTGTGTCTATAGCTAGACGCAACCAACTCGCTCTGAAAAAAAATCAAGTCCATTGAGCATCGATAGCTTATTTTCCGATCTTCCTGTGTGTTTGTAGACATGTATTTTGTTTTATTGCACTGAAGAAAAGCGAGATTTGTTTCATGGGCTAACGATGTGTGATTAACTTTATTTTTTACGTTATTTTTTGTTCACATCTAACCTAAACGGATTGTTCAAAATACACCCGAATTCAAGGCACGGTAAGAGTGCAAATTTGTTCACTCTCCCTCTGAAGTTGAAATGGTTTAAGTCCCACCAAAAAGTGACGTCATCCCGCCAAAAGTGATGTCATCCATCCTTATCAAAAAGTGTATTGCATGGGCGGAACCTGTACCATTTCAACCAATCAGAGTGAGAATTTTGTTCTCCCTATAATTAAATTCGCCCGGAGTGCAATTTTGTTCACCCTCGCTAAAGGAGAGTGAACAAAACTCTTCTTCTGATTGGTTGAAATGAAATGAATCCCGCATCGGGAGATCAATTTGATGGCGCTTATCTTTTCATTTCTTTCTCTAACGACTTTTTTTATTTTTGGTAAATTTGGGTTTTCAGTGTTACACCTGTTTCCTCACCACCCCAGCAACAGATGAAATCGACTCCGCCGCCGCCGTCTCAAACTGGCTCCCCACCGGCCTCTCTTCCACTCTCCCACCAAACCTCCAACTCCTAGCCGTCTCCGGCCACAGCCGAGGCGGTAAATCGTCATTCTGTCTCGCCCTCGAAGAATCCTCCCTCATCACCTCCCTCTCCATCAAAACCGTCATCGCCCTCGACCCCGTAGCCGGGACCTGTTGCATCGAAATCCCTCCCAAAATCCTCACCTACGTGCCTCGCTCATTCAACCTGACCATCCCCGTTGCCGTCATCGGCACCGGCTTGGGGCCCAATCACAAGTTAGGGATTATGCCGGCGTGCGCACCGGACAAGTTGAACTCCGACCAGTTTTTCGAGGAGTGTAAGCCGCCGTGTGTTTATTTTAAAGCCAAGGAGTTTGGGCATATGGATATGTTGGATGATGTGACGCTGATGAGTTGCATGTGCGTGAGTGGGAATGGGCAGGGGGGAAGGATGGGCTTAGGGCGTGTTTGGGAGGGGTTTTTGTCACGTGTTTAAGGGCGTTTTTGGAAGGGGAGAGTGCGGATCTTAGGGTTATTGTCGATAATCCTGGTGTGGCTCCTGTGATTCTTGATCCCGTGTTATTCATTGAGAAGTAGAGTCCATTGCTGATTAATGTAGTGTAATTTTCTCAAATTTGGGAAGAATAATGGTTATGGACTATATTCATGCGGTGAAAATTCAATTGTTCTTTGGACTTTGGAAACGCTTAAACTCCACGTGTACTTAACGACTCGATCCGGACACTATTGCATATCTCTAGTTGTGTTTTAAAAGTTGTGTTTCTATCGTCACTCCAATTTTAAAGTTTTGAGTTCATATGAAGAGAAGTTCTTTGAAAGGAGGAAAAAGAGCTCATGTTCCCCTCGCAAATTGGTCTTTTTTGTCTCCTGCAGTTTCTTGTCAAATTAGGTCCAAGTGTTCAAACTTTCGGATTCAGCTTAGTCAAGATGGTACAAAGAGATAGTCCATAACTAACACAAAAAAAATTGGTGATTTTTTGACCGGGGGAGCCGGATCTGGGGTTTCTAGATCCGGGCTCTTGATGACGACGGCGGCGGCAACGGTGATGACAACTCCGGCTGATTGCTCCAGCATTTTTTTTTTCTGCGCTTTTTGGTTTTTTTTTTTTTTTGTGTATTTTTGATTAATATATTTCTATCTCTTCACCAAAAAAAAAAAAAAAAACAAAAACGCTACTTGCTTATGTTGTGGTTGACAATTTTCTCTCTCATTGCAAGTAAATTTTGATGTATAAAAAGGTGTTAGTTTTTTTCTTTGATAACCGGACCCATAATGTTTTTCAAAACTTAGGCTCCGTTTGTTTCGGGCGGAAAACATTTTCCAGAAAACATTTTCCATGGAAAACCTTTTCTAGAAAAGAAAATGTTTTCTAGTGTTTGGGTGTGATATGAAAATGTTTTCTGGAAAACGTTTTCTGGTGTTTGGTTGACATGGAAAATCACTAATTGACAAACTAACCAAAATATTCTTATAAAAATAGAAATTGTACCCATACTATATAAATGATCAAAATTCTAAAACCTATGCAAATGACATAAATACCCTTGTAGTATAGAAACAAAATCCAAGATAATCTCAAACAATAAACAAAGAATATGCTCCTTTCACATGTCTTAACAAGCATAAATACTCCTAACAAATATAATTTATCAACGGAAAAAACTATCTATTCCTCCTAGCAACATAATCTGCCACATGGCATCACCAATCTCATCCCTTTTGCTAACCAATTCTCTATTCTCTTCTTGAACTCCCCTTAGTGTTTGTTGGACTCGAGGATTTGGATTTCTAGCCATCTCATCATTTACTTCTTCCATAATAGCATCCATAGGATCGACCCCCTTTACATAATTGTGAATGACGCAGCATGCTAGGACCACATCCACTTGTGTCTTGAAGGACCAAAACGGTTCTGCATCTATAACGCGAAAGCGTTTCTTCAAAACTCTAAAGCACCTTTCAACCGTAGATCACAAGAAAGAGTGACGAAGATTGAATAACTCTCTTACATGTGAACTATTCATGTGAATTATTCATCTATAATACTGCAAGATAAAAATGTAAATACCGCAAGATATAACTAAAATGCCCCACTACTGGAGGCTGGGTGAATGACATAAATTAAAATGTAAATATCGCCAGATAAAGGAAGTATAAGGTTTTATAAGATGCACACAATTATCACATATACATCTAGAAGGCTTAACTACATTAACATGTATAAGAGCAGGTGTTTTTAATTGTTACACTACAAAACAGGAACCAATACATACGGTAAGTATTGAGGCTGGAACTGCCAGAATAGTCAGAGGAATATACACACAAAAAAGAGTTGAGATCAAACTCTAGAAACTCAAAATTATGGCCTAATTCTTGGCAGCAAACTTATTGACCAAAGCTAGTGCATTACTAGTCATCAGTTAAATGAAGTTCGTTCGTTCGACAAAAAAGAGCAGAAAAAACGTAACTATGGATACATATACATATACATATACATACAGAAAAAGGACGAGAATAGAAGATAGAGAGGGACGATGAGAGAGGGACGATGAGAGAGGGAGACGAGAGAGAGAGAGAGAGAGAGAGAGAGAGAGAGAGAGAGAGAGAGATGACCTGTGTCGGAGGAGTCGGGCGTGATTCTCAGATCGGGGCAGAGGCAGTGAACTGTTGGAAAAGGTTTTCCGCCTCTTAAATCCAGAAAACATTTTCAAGGCTTGTTGGTTCATTTTCCTTTTGATTTTTTTATTTTGGAAAAAGTTTTCCATTGACTTTTCTTTTTTGTTGTACCCAAACATCGGAAAATGTTTTCCTAGAAAACGTTTTCCGCCCGAAACAAACGGAGCCTTAATGTAATAAAAGAGATGAAAAACATAATACGAGAAATGACAAAATATGAAAATTAGCTGAAGTGCATACTTCAGAGGTTCCAAATTTTAACATGCCAAGTCATCACATAAACCCTCAAATAAATGTAAAAATGGAAATTCTGTTTACAAGAAACACTACGCATAAAAGATGAAGGAAAACGTCAAGGAAGAATTAATGAAGTAAATTGACTCGTAGTGGCCTGTTCCATCGCCTATTGGGACATGGGGTTCAAATGAAGACAGAAGGGAGAAAAACTTGGGTGCTAGAATGGATACCACGCGGCGGTACTCATCGCGCATTCCTTAATCTCGAATGTTCAATTTATGCTACATTAGGGAAAGAAAAAAAAAATTGGGATCGCTAAAAGTTTATATAATAATTAAATTTAAGGTGTTGGGATAAATTGGCCCAACACCCAATTATAGAAAAACAAAAAAAATAATAACTGAAAGTCTAGAAGCAAGAATTCTTCAAATTGCTCTAGGAGCTGAAATAGGCACGGACTTCCTCCACAATCAAAGCACCCAAAGCAAGAGCAACCATACTGATACCTTTGGGGGTGTTTGGGTAAATTTGTAAAGCTAATACTATACCCCGAGTCATCTCACAAGTTATTTTTCATTTGGGCCATATTGTACAAGGAGGGGTATGTGTTTTGGCACCCTTCTTTGCCCAAGCCTATTTCGATAGTCGAAAACGTTAGGCTTGCATATCCTTTGGGTGTGTTTGGGTAAATTTGCAAAGTTAATACTATACCCGAGTCATCTCACAAGTTATTTTTCATTTGGGCCATATCGTACAAGGAGGGGTATGTGTTTTGGCACCCTTCTATGCCTAAGCCTATTTCGATAGTCGAAATGTGTTCAACAGAACCTACCGAGCGAAGCACTTAGTAGAGTCCCGAGTTCAAATTAAACCTGTGGACTCGATATACAGAAGTTTTTAAAAACCTTTTTACAGAGAAGAAAAGCAAAAGTGGATGAACGAATTATTACGGGAGGAATGACGTGGGCTCCGTGGGGCCAGGTGATGCTACAAGTTGAGAATTGGAGCGAGAGGAAGCTGCGACGTGGTCATCTCCCACTTGTGCTCTCATGCTCTGTGAGATAAGTGGGACCCGAAACAAAATACTCTTAAAGAGTCGAACCCCGAGCTCGACTCGTTTCAAGCCATTGTAAATTAGTAAATTCCCATGGGAGTGAGATTTCATCGGGTCCTCAAATAATACAACGTGATCCTTATTTAATAAGTCTGCTTAAACGAGTCAAGTCTATACAAATAAATGGAATTTTTGCAAGCTTGTTTATTAAATCTGTCTAAAACTCGAACTCAATTACTAAACGAGTCGAGCTGAACCACAAGTTTCTCGCGAGTTGCTTGGTTCGTTTGCAGCCTTACAAACAAACAACCACTCGTGAATTTAAGGGTGTACATGGTTCGATTTGGTCTAGTTAAGTTTGGTTTGACTACTTTATTCTGATTTTCTGTTTCTCATATAACAAGAAAAATAACTTGAATTTTGATCGCAAATAATTATCAATAAACATTTTTCCTACAAAACTCTATCATTTGCCCAAAAAATAACTCCATCGAAGCCACTCCTCAACGTTATTGAGGCACCGTTTTGCAGCCTTCATTTTGCATTTTGCATTATGATTGTTTGGGAGCCTACTTCTAGAAAGTATTTTTCCAAATGGCATTCTCAAAACCACACAATTGAGGCACAAATTGGTAATCAACCTTAGTTGTACTTTTATATTCTCATTCTGCATTATGGGTTAAAAAAAACCTCATCATAATCTATTTTGATGATTAATTCAAAACACTAATATGGTGCAAAGCTTTTTTTTACACATATTCCTAAACACTGCAGATTCATAATCTATGCTGATCATAATCTAAAAATCTAAAAATCACAATCAAAATACAAAATGAAATCCATAATTAGGCTCTTAAACGGGCTTTGACAAAACGAAATCCATATTTCATATTTTTTGAAATTCGCATTAAAAGATATAATCAATTACGTAAAAGATATCACTAACTCCCAAAATGAACCAAGAAACACAGACGAGAGAGAGTATTTGACCTTGTTCATTTTGGATTTTCAAGAACCGGTTTTCTCAATTATTATCCAATTATTATCTTTATTTTTAAATATTATTTTCATTTTTCTTTTTATCTCTCTAATCATTAATCCCTATTTTTAAATTATTACCCCTACTTCTCCTTCTAATCATTACAAAAACCAAAATTCGAAACTCAAACCAAACACAACCCTTTGTTTGCTTGTACTGGTTTTATGCAGAGGAGTGTAGGTTTTGACTTCTTTTTTTGTATTTAATTGTGACGTAAGAACCATTACTCCATGGCAGGTCACATTAGATTAGATTCACCCATGTAACGTATAAATCAATGGAAAATTAGCGTAGCAAATCTAACGCAGCAATTTACCGTCACGGTCCTCACTTAAAAACACTATTCCCTCCGTCTCATTTTCATAGTCCCACTTGGGGATTCCAACTTTTTAAGGGGACACAATGATTACACCAAAAAATGTTCAATTTTCCATTTATGCCATCTCAAAAAGGTGATTTGATTGATGAAAATAGTAGTACTTTAATTCAAACAAAAGGATAATAATGTAACTTTATTACTCCCTCCGTCCCAATTTGTTGGTCCCTTTTCACTATTTGGAACATCTTAAAAAATCGTCTATATTTTCTAATTTATAATATTTTTTATATCTAATATGGATCTTGTTTGATAAATCTCAATTCGTTTTATTATACAAAAATTTTAAAATCATATTAAACTTTATAGATTGTGAAATATAGACAATTGTTTGAGTGACACGACTGCCCAAAAGGGTCCAGCAAATTGGGACGGAGGGAGTAGCTTTCTATTGCTTATTTTGGAAAGTGGATTAACATTTTGGAACGTCCCAAAAAAAATACTGGACTATAAAAATGGGACGGAGAGAGTACCATTTTGCAGGTTGCGGGTCCGCCCTTACTACTAAAGACAGTTTGTCAAGTGAGATGATCGGAGAGAAGAAAGACTGTAATTTGGGAAGAAGTGGCGGGACTGAATCGTAATAAAGCGCCGGGATGGTACGTGGCGTCCGGGGGTTGTAGCCCCAGTAGTAGATGAAAAGGCGACGCCTCGCCCAAATCTCCACTCTCTCTCTCTCTCTCTCCCGAAAAAACCCCCAAAGTTGAAAACAAATTTACCAAAGAAAGAGAATCTCAGTCCAAGTCCACCACCGATCTCTGAAACTCTATTGAAATCACCGGAGTCAATAATTGGCCGGAATCTGGCCTGCCATGTCAACGGAGGAAACGGTTTCCCAGTCACCACTGGACAAGCCTCTTCACCTACTCACTGATGAAGACATTTCTCAACTCACTCGCGAAGATTGCCGCCGTTACCTCAAAGAGAAAGGTATATCCCCCTTTCTTCCTCCTCTCTCTCTGCTTTCTCTCTTTATCTATATGTGCATTGATTCTTGGGTAATTTGGACGGGTCCGTACAGGGATGCGACGACCGTCCTGGAACAAATCGCAGGCGATCCAACAAGTCATCTCCCTCAAGACGCTCCTCGAAAGGTCGTCGGATTCGGACGTCGGCAGTCGGAAGAAGCTCTACATTCCCCGCCCTGATAATCTACACCGTGTGCGTTCCAATCACCTACTCTCACTCACTCGCGCGCGCGCGCGCACACTCTCTCTCTCTCTCTCTCTCTATATATATATATATATATATATATATATATATATATATATGCGTGTGTGTGTGTATTTTATTTTTATTTTTTGAGTAAAAAAAAGGTCAAGGCATGTTTATCGCCTCCTTTTTCTAATACTATGTTGATTCACTGATCCACACGAGACTATGTAGGTTTATCGATAGAATTAAATAATGTTAGATGATTGTGATATGTAGGTCCCCAAATCAACTGCCAATCCACCACTTGTTATACCTACTGAAGAATCACCGCGGTGCCGGAGAAAAGATCCAGAGAAACACGACCTTTCCGGCGACCCTTTTCTTGTCGACGGCGGTGACTCAAGTCCTCTCAGGTATAATCTTTAATGTGCAAATAAAGAAACGAACGTTTGTAGTAGTTCTAATCAAAGAAACAGCCTTATGGACCTTATGTTCTCTATTTTGATTACTTTTCCCCTTTGGCAATGCTGACTTGTACACCATTAGAGCTGACTTTTTCTCTTTCTTCTTTCTTGGAAAATATGCTAACGTCATAGGTTCTTTCTTACTTACACGTTGTGTTTCTTTGAATCATGCTTGAAATTTAATATTTCCCCGGACATTTCCGGAGTACCAGAAAAAGAAATGTTAAGGTTGGTTAATGGAATTCCGAAACACGGTGAGAAAGTCGTTGGCTTAGGTAACTATCAATCAAGCCATGATCTATTGACAGGGATTAGCCGATGAAGCTAGGATTTGATCCGAGCTCTTTTGACCAGTTCTGCTGGTTGGCATCTTTACTGGAATTTCATTGATGCAAAATGTGCATGGTAACTTACAAATATGATCTCAGACATTATTATCTTGATGGATTTTGAGAAGGGAACTTGCAACTGTCGAATGTTTGGAGTCTACGGAATGTGCATGGTAGTTAAATGCCCGTGGCAATGCTGTTACATTGCAGGCTAGAAATGGTGCTAGTGCTACTGGTAATGAATTATGAATAAAGTTTTTTCTACTTATGCGGACTCGATCAAGAGCTATAATCCTAGTTTGGGAATGCAACCAGACATGAACATTGTCAAACAATGTGTAAGATTGAGTGGTATGTTAAATAACTTTGATGGTATAGTTCTTGCTTTCTTGGTGAGAAGGCCTTCAGCTGGGATTATCCGCTTGCATGTATCGACTTATGCTTAGCTTTTTGTGGGCGTTGGCTCTACAACCTCTGGAATATGCTCTGATTCAAAACCTGAAATCATTTGACCTTCACTTAAGAGTTAAAGAAGGCAAAGGGGGAAGATTACCATGTATCTAAGGGTAACATACCGTGATGTATTTGTGAAATACCAAGCTGTTCTCAAATGACTTGGACTGGGTTTTTATTTGCATTGTTCACTTCAGAATTGAGATGAACTTGGCTCTTTGGCCAAGCTAATCAGACAAAGTAGCCTAGCCTGATCAAAGCTGAGGTCAGCTTGCTAGGTTGTGAAGATAGCATAACGGGAAACCCATAAGTGCACTCGAAATTCACGTTGAGTCAACATCTTGTATGACATGTCACCACTTGGAGCCCAACTAGGCAACTATTGTTAAATTAGTGAAACTGTGTAAGACCTAAGAACCTCAACACTTAGTGGATGTACTTATAGTGATCACTCCAGTTATTAATTCTACAAATCAAAGTTTAAATTCTACAAATCAATTGTGTGACAAGTGGTTGGTTGAGATTTGAAACTGTTAGAAGTTTCTGTGCATATAGTTTTAGGTTATGAGTAGCCACCGGACTAAGCCTAAATAGAGATTTCTTGGGTCCATTTCAGTTAATCCCAGCTAATTTTCTCTAATCTAATGCAGCTGAGCTCCAAAATAAAAATACCCATATCACTAGTTTAAGTGTGTTTATGAGCATGGAGAGTCTCACAGTTATGACAACTTATCTACTAATTGACTCGAAGTGTTGTAATTCCTTTCATTGGTTTATTAGGTAAAAGCATTTTGTCGTCTTCGACCACGGACAAACTGAGGCTTTCGGTTCGATGGTCATTTTGGTGCAAAACCGGACCAATTTCTACCCTAATTGGGACGGTGTGTTAAGGCTTTTAGTACTTTCTTTCAAGAAGCTTGTGGAGAAATGTACCATCTTAAATGAGTGAAGTGACTCATAAAAGCTCGATTATGTTCATTATTCTTTTTATTGTGCAAGGACGATGTTTTCTACAATTTCCCTCTTTCATATGAAGAGACAGAAATTTTGACTTCGGGATCGGGAAGGAACCATCTTTCCCCTTCTCACAAAGCACTTAGATAGAAATCATTTAAATTTTATGGAATAAAGAAATATAATTTACGCGTAAAATAGCATTTAGTCTCCCTTAGTTAATCCACAATACCAATTCCGAGACAATTTTTTCTCATCTGTCAAATTTCCGCAGCTTTTTCTCTATATTCAGATACTCAGTAATGGCTTTCCCAACCAAGATTACTATCTTAATTTGCCCTTTTTTAACTCATTATGACAACTATAGAACTTATATAAGTAGCACTTGCCTAACCAGGATCACTATCTTAATTTGGTTTTTTTTGCTCTTAGGACAACAAATGACAACTATTATTAGCTTTCTTTTTACGTTTACACTAAATATACATCATATTACATTTAATATCATTGTTGGCACTTCTTATGGGTTTTCCTTTTTTATGTTGTAAAAGACTATCTGAATGGGACCTTGCCTAGGATCCTTAATGTAGCTCCAAATTATTTCCTTAATTTTAATCTGGATGTATGGTTGAATTGAGAATAATAATCTATCAAACAAGAAAAAGAATTATCTCCTTTTGGGGCTTGAGGTGGTGTTAATAATGAAACTTTGTTTGATACCTTATCTAAAGATTTTTAGTATCAAACCTCACAACAACAATAACATAACCCATCTAGTCCCCAATTATTGGGAGTATGGGCAGGGATGATTGGAGACAGACCTAACCTTTGGCAATATTTGCACAAAGTGGCTGCTCTCAAAATATCACTGAAACACTGGCCTTTTAAACCTCCAAGAACCGAGGAGCTACATGAACGTTTTTCTGCAGAACCATGCCCCCAAATCAAAGCCGAAAGGCATCAGAGAGGGCAGACCTAGAGACCCAAATCAATTTTTGTGCTCATTACCATGCTTCATTCATATCCAAAGCATCTCACTAATGAACACAACGATTTTTAATATAAAAACTAACAATCTTAAAATATATGTTATGTTAGATTTTACATCTAATAGCTGGCCCAGACACTTGGTTATAAATATATATATATAAATACATCTAATATCTTTGTTGCTTCAGTAAGTTATGCACAAAGCGAAGGCATTCAGATGAGTTTAGGCTTTGTTTGGAACTTATGGAAAGTGAGAGAAGAGAAGGGAAAATAGTTAAGAAGAAAAATGGGAGAAAATGAAGAGGAAAATTTTACTATTCCTATAACTCTATTTAGCCGTTTTCTCTCCCCTTTTCTCTCCAACCAAACAAAGGAAGAGAAAATTTTTAAACTCTCTCTTCCTTTCCCCATTTTCCAAACAGACCCTTAGTGAAATAGTATTCTTGATATGAGTTGTATCTTCTCTCCCTCCATTTTTCTTGAGCTTCAAAATATTCTTTTTATTTTTATAACTTCTGCATGTAATCAGGCATTTAGATTTACGCTGCATGATTTTATCTTAATGGCTTTCCATGACATAAACAGGAATGTTTAAAACTCGGTAAATCATTAGTTGTCTTCTTGATCACATGCTTTCTCAGGTGAAAATCTATAGCTTCAGTCAAAGAGACGAATGGAGGGCCTATTCTGGACCAATTATAAACAATAATCCCGCTGCACTGACATTGTTATGAATGAGTTTATGTATTAAGAGAGCTAGTAGTTATGAGTTCGTATTTTTCTAGGAATGTAGTTATGACCCTCATACCTTCTTCTTTTTTGATAATTTACTCCAAGTGGGCTTCAACCGCCATTGTCTGTGGGGACTGTGATTTTAGGTCTGCCTATGTTTTGCTGTGTCCGTCGTGGTATAGCTCCCCAATCCCAAGTTTTGATGGAGTACACTTTTACTTCTGTCTAAAATACTTCATTCATCTCAGATTCCAGCTTGCAGTCTAAATTGGGAATGTGCAAATATGGTGTGTGCTCTGTATGGGCGGATGAGTGATGACGACTGACATTTCTTCAAGAAAGAAATGACAGACTTTTTTGTTTTATTTGTCTCAGACACTGAAATGTTTCCCAAATGTACTCAGAATTGCAGGTGCAGCAAATGGCCCATTAGAGCAAATGACAATATTCTACTGTGGGAAAGTAAATGTCTATGATGATGTGCCAGCTGATAAGGTAATGAAGTTTTGCCGCCAAGATTATACTGACTGTATTCTAGGCCTCACATGTAAGCAATATTCAGGCACAAGCACTAATGCAGCTTGCTGCAAGCCCACTCCAAGTACCTCTTGAAGTGCCATTTGATGGAATTACAGCTAGACGACCGTTGCCATGCCATTTACAGGCTGCAAGTGGTAAAGTAGGCCCAGATTCTCCTTTTGTAATCTTGCCAACCTCGCAACCAGGTAATTTAGATTGTATCAAGGATCCCCTCCTTTTGTTTTCCGTTCAAATAATTGAAACCTCAAAAGATATAATGAATTCCCCATGAGCAACGTGTCTAATAACAATTATTGGGATGTAGAGGGCAATTTCTTTGCTTTAGTTAAGTGGCTATTTGACTTGTTGGTGATGGTGGGACTATTGAAAGTATTTATATAACATAAATTGTTCGATTTTGTGGTTGACTATTGTGCTTTTGCTCAGTTTCAGTTTGTGGTCTTATTTTGGTTTCACAGTGAACATGAGTGATAACTGTTGGCCGAATAGGGAGGAAAGTGTAGCATATCGCGAAGAAAACACTGGTAAATGTTTCTCCTAGATTATGACATTTTCATTGTATATTACATTCATAGTATACACAAGGAGTATGCACTAAATAAACCTACGCACTCACTTACCTGATTCTAGACAAACTTGGAGAAAGAAAGTCAGTATTGACTTCTCAACGCATACGCGAGGGTAGTGTCAGCTTGAGATACATTGTCTAGCCTATTTCTTACTGGCTTTAGTTTTTGGGACAGCTTGTGATAAAACATTATCAATAGTGGGTTCTTTCACTTAATCAGTTGGCTGATCAATCATGATAGCAAACACACATTAATCTTGTTAGATATATAGGGGACATGACTGGTGTACTTTGAACTTTGATCTTTGGCAATCCGTCGCCCTTTTCTTTCTGATTTAGCAGCTGAAGGTCCAGGAAGCAGAAAAGCTTCAGTACAACGATATCTTGAGAAGCGAAAAGACAGGTATCATAAATAGCTAAACTGCTCTCTGACGAGCAGATAGATATACAAAGAATCTATTTAGCCTTTTTTTTTCTTTTTTTTTTTACTCACATCCCTGGTAGGTGAAGGTTCAAGAGCAAGAGAAAGGTGGCAACCCCTCCATCTGGTAGCTTGGACGTTTACTTAAATCCTCAGATGGGGAATCACACCCAGAATGAGCGCTCAAACAGGAGTGATGCATGCTCCTCACCCCAAATCAGACCACCCAACACCCCTCCGAGAAGCAGCTCAGCGGATGATAATATAGTAAAGATTACCAATTTTCCTGCTAGTCTGAATGACAAAGGTAACTTTTTGGTTTCTTGTGGTTTTCTCTCAAAGTGGATAAGCTGATACATTTCCAAAGTAATGTCTTCTTCTTCATATTATTGTTGTTGTTATTACCATATATGACTTCTTCTACCCTACTATATGATTACAACTCAAGGCAGAAGATTCTGCCTTAAACTCTTAAATCATTCTCAAAAAAGGAATAAGTTCGCATCTAAGACAAAAAGCTCTCCTTAAACCCGGAAACAAAATAGATAGAGACAGAAATGATTTGCTCCCACGAAAGATATGGAGCGGATACCCAAGTGTTCACACGTTGATGTCTCAAAGATTCTGTTTATTCCCAATATGATAGAAGCAAAATCACTCTTATGCAGTTTATGGGATTTTCTTGAAAATTGGACAATTCTTATGACGAGGCAGCATTAGCTATAGGGTAAATCGTTTGATTGTTCTCCTTTCACTCCAACCAGTCCTGTGATTTACATCTTTTCCTGCTAGTAGCTTGGCAGAAGAAAGTGATATAAAACACTTTGCCAGTATTTGATGGCAAAAAATATTTTTACTAGCAAAAGGGGTATAATACTGTAACAGACTGTCAGGGTGCAAAGTAAGTTGTTTCATTTTCCTTACAATGGTTCTTGTATTTTGAATTGTTTAGGTGGTACCTATAACATGGTGATAAAAGCTCTATAACTATAATGTTCTCTTGTATTTCAGATATGCATGAATGAGTTCGGGCAGATGGTTCTTGTGAGCCATGTCTATGGTTTATCTTCACACATGTGTTAGCACTTACAAGCCCCTAGCATCCAATATATCCAGTGGAAATGACAAAGAATACCTAAAATTGTAAGCTCCCTTGTAAGTCTTCATATCCGGCTGTAGATCTACTCTTTTGGTTGCTGCATTTCAGTGAAATGAAGAGAAGAGCCCTAGCTCTGTTTGATTCTCACATTTTACCTTTGCAAAACTAGTTTGAGATAGTTCTTAGAAGTAGTTGTTTCTCGGAGAATTTTAGGGTCAGACCTTTTAAAAAATATATTTAAAGTTGATAAAGCAGGATCTTTATTAGTGATGGAAAATCCTAGTACAAACGCTTCTAGCATCCACAAACATGGGCAGCCCCGAGGCGGACTGCGGTGGTATTTTAATGGTTACTGTATTAGTATTCATCATGCTCAATGTCTCTGATTGGATGAAAGTGATAGCAAGCTTAAAAATAAATGAAGTGTGTCTGAAGCGATACTGTTATATTGGTTTGAATCGAAAAACCTTGGCAACTTGGCTCAGTGTTTAGGTTAGTGAGGCTAGCTTACGAGTATCAGAACAATGTTTTGGCAGAATGTGCTCTCAAAATGGTCCTTCTGTTTAGCCATGGATGATGCCAGTTGATGGCCCTAGTTAAACTTCTGGTGCAATCTGTACAAGCTGTGATTTGATTTATTAGTAGGAAAATTTAGACAGAAAGCCGCGGATTTGTTGAGAAGTTGAAACTAAGATGGCAGTGACACAAACAACACTGCTGTCGGAAGATGTTTCCTACAGTAATAAAAGGATTTGTTGTGTTTTTAGCAGGAAAGTTCGAGAAAGATTATGCAATTAATTCATTTTGGAAAAAAACTCATCACACGTGAATTAATTCATTTTTGGAAAATTTTTACCATTGCAAGTTTGACATTCCATGTGGATTGTTTTACTATTATAGGGGAAACAGTATTCTGTCCGTTCTTTATCTATTTTCGATGTTTGTGTCGATTTTTAATTGTTGATACTCCTTTTTATAAGGATTTCTGAAATATGCAATTTGGATCTTTGATATCTCGATTTATTCTATTGTACAAAGTTTTCAATAGAAAATATTATAAATTGAAAGATATAAATAATTGAAAATGACACGGACTTCTAAAGTGGACAAATAAATTGGAACGGAGGGAGTCGGGTTGATTAGGTAAAGTCTCGTGGATTGAAATTTTCTTCTATCTTTTTTTTGAAAAGCATAGATTGACATTGTGAATGGGTTAAGTGACAATATGGTGAAGCCAGGTAATGATGACATAAATATATGTACAAGTACATCCTGGCGTTTTGTTGCCTTACTCTTTAGTATAGCACTACAAGGCCAAACCCATATAGAATCCAGCACATTTTTTAGGCCACTAAATTTGGCTAACTTTAACAAATCCACCGAAATGGCAAAGAATAATTATCTCAATGACCATATGACATGCTCTCAAGTCTCACCTCACCCCACTAAACTTTTTTTTCTTTTTTCCTTTTTGGGTTAGACGGTTAAAGTGTCTGGGTCAACTTATATGCATGTCGACTAATCTTCTCTCCAGTCCAATAAAAGGTAGGACATTCACGCCACGACTAGGGAATTTGCAAGAAATTACTTTATTGCACCTCAAGAATCGAATTCTAGTCAATTATGTATAGAGCAAATTCATCGACCAACGGAACGAATCCTTGGGCTCCCCACCTCACTAAAAAAGTACTCCTACTTCCAGCCTCATAATCTGTTGTACCCTTTTCTTTCGTCCTTTTTTTATGAGGGCTTTGTTACATACTTTTCCATGTATTGCTCAAATCTGAACCATGGTCTCCTATTTGATAGGTAAACAAAAAACCAAAAAATCACACTTCAATATTTATCTCTTAGTGTTCAAAATATGCGTAACATTACCACTCCAATATCGTCAATGTAATACCTTTTCTTTTGTGGAGCAGTGGGTGGACCTTGCACTTTTGTATTTCCTCGTCTCATATTATTCGTCATCTTTTTACAAATCGTCTTAGTTTTTTTGTCAAGAAAATATTCAATTATTATAATCTTAAAGTTGCTGCAATTATTGAAAAATGACCAATGATATGGGATGGAATCAGGTTTTTTCTAAGATAATTGATTTTGGCACTTCATTTTTTAATAATGGCATTTCAAAGTTCGTCTTTTAGTGTTAAAAAATACACATAACTAGTGTTCAAAATACACATAACATTAATACAAAAGGACCAAAAAAAAATGGTGTGTAGGTATCAAAATATGGAGTGCCAAAATCACTTTCCTGTTCTCGTTTCTGAATCAAGAGTCCTATAGGAGATCACTTCCTTTTCTCGTCGCTGAATCAAGAGTCCTATAGGAGATATTTGACGTCATAAAGAAAGTCTAAAACATAAACTCACAATTTCTAGATTTCAGCTCGACCCTGCTCAGATGGTTTGCGCACAGATTGGCAGGTGGGATGTACTTTTGGGTCTCACCCAAACGATCTGAGCCGTTCATTAATTTTAAAATAATTTTTCACGTACTCTTGCTAAAGTTAAGCTCATTCGGAATTCAAGATTTTGAAGATAAATTAGAGGATTGAATTAAACACTTATCGATTGAGTTGAATTTTATAAGGGATATACTCAACAAACTATTTCAAAATTATGAGCAGACCCGAAAGTAGGTCCCACACGCCGATCTGTGCACAATATGTACACAGATCTTCTATGCTTTTGTCATTTCTGTTTTTTTTAGAAACTATTCTGTTAGATGAAAATAAAAATCTATACAATAAGATTGCTCTACAGACTACAAATGAATTTGGAAATGTCCTGATAACCCTCTCACTTTATTCTGAGGAGCCATTTTAGATGTTTTATTTTCAGAAAATTGTTTTGGCGCACAAGAAACAAAAGTATGGGCGTTTTGTTTTGTTTTGTTTTGTTTTTTGGACATGGGCATTTTGTTACGATTTCAGAAAGGAAAAGAAATCAGTGCAATCATATAAATTAATTTATTAATTTTTGAGGAATTTCCGGAAGCACATTATTTGGAATGTCTGGTTTGACTAAAAATTTGTTCTAACGTCTGAACTCTGAAGCTTAGATGGTAGGAATTCAAAATTCTACCGTTAATTTCGTTTAAAAAGTTGGAGGGGTTTTGTGTGCTGTTAATATGGAGTGATTATTCAGTGGTTCTGGAGCACCGGGAGCAAAGAATAATTTTCCGTTAATATGGAGTGCCCACTGCCCAATCGTATATGGTGCTCTCACTTTACCGGGACATTCTTTATTATCAAAAAAAATACTAATATGAGGTGCCCTTAGACGAGAACATTCTTCGTTACCAAAAAATATATATATGTGAGGAGCCCTTAGGTCATCCTTATCAGCTTCACAAAAACAAAATACAAAATTTAACATCAAAAACACCTTTTACAATTTAGCAAGTCATTTATTCAAAAATTCACAAAATCAGACTCACTAACTTTACTATTCCTCTCAAGGCTAATAAAAAAAACATTTTCCTTAAAACTATTCTCCTAGGTTGGGGAGTTGTACTTTACTTTACAAAAAATTACAAAAAAAAAAAAGCACACTATACTGTATAAAAAAGTGTAAAAAAAGTGAAGTGATGGGGAGAGAGAGAAGCAGAGAAAGAGAGTGGGAGGGACGGAACGTGAGAGAGAGAGAGAGAGAGAGAGAATCGTGTAATAAAATACTAAAACTAAGAGTTTTGATGCTTGAACAGTACCTACTCAATTTTTGAGTAGGCTGACACTGTAACAAAGTTAGAGTTTTGCAAATTTATTCTTGAATTTGATGCGTCTAATTTTTGGGATTTCTTTGAACTTTGGCTTAACAAATTGGGGTTTCTTTGGACTTTGGCTTAACAAATTAGTCATCGGGGGTTTAATGCCCAGATGGTGATGCATCTGAAAGCGAGAACATTGGCTGGTGTGATTAGGGGAAAGTGAGGGCACGTGCTTCTGTCTATACCTATGATGGGGTTTCTCTCAATGTGTTCCATAGCTACATTGACCGTCTAGTTTAGGGTATTTCTGTGCTCTTTTCATTTTCGTTTTGGATTTGGTGATTCTTTATTTCTTTTCAAAAGTTTATCGAAACATTAATCTTGTCAAAATTATGCCGATGTAATACTCACTACTCAGAGTATGATTTTGAATCTTCGCCTACTGATTCGAACCCACGACCTGTGAGGCCAATGGGAGAATTGGTGAGTATGATTTTGAAATGCATATATCTTGAGAAAAATAGTTGACACACTAAATTGTAATGTTTTATAAACGTAAAATAATTACGCAGCCATCAAGATCCGATGAACTTGATTTTAAATCACTAAATTATCATGATAAGTTCCAAGGGGAATTTTTAAAATTAGATAGATTGCTAATGTCATCATGATGTTCAAATTCTCCACAATATGAATGTTTTTTCAATTCTAAAAGAATCAATCGAATCCCACTAAATTCTAATTACATCCCACCTAACCTAATTAGGCAACTATACTTACGTGATATATCCACCCAGGGATTTGTAAAAGAGAGGAGTCCAAAAAATTTTGTTTGGTCATTTGCCAAATTTTGCCAATTTTGCCCTCCAATTGGAAATTGCCCCATTGGTTTTCTTGTAATTATGCCACAATGCTATGCCCTTTTGATCTTTTAGCTATTTATGGCTAAATTACGCATTTGAGTCCCTGGAGATTGTTGCTTTACGGATTTGAGTCCCTAGAGTTTGTTGCTTACGCATTTGAGCCCCTAGAATTTGTAAACCAAAATACACACGGGCATCACACTCGTGCAACGCACGAGGCCGTTAAACTAGTGTACCACTAAATAAGGATAGACAAGGTATTTCGTAGGTAAAAAAGATGAAAACATACCCTTGCAAAATATGATATCCCCAATTAGGACTATTATGTAATTTATGTATAAAAGAATCACATGAAAATGTTGTGGGCATTGTTGTGCAAAATATTGTGTTAATAACGTAACATATCCCGGAACCGGGGGCCCTGCAATGCAGCGAATGCGCTGCACCGTGCATGGTTGCTTTTCAGCTGTCCAAATGTGCGGTCCGATTTAAATGAAACTCTTCCATGTTCCAGAGTTTTCATTTAAATCCGGACCGCTGAAAGCACATTTGGACGGCTCAGATTGTGCTGCACAGGTGCAGCGCAACATTCAGGTAGGGGAAAATTACTGGACGTACACACAGGCAACAACCCAGCCACAAGAAGTTAATGAATTTTCCCCCGATTGTGATTTTGCTGGATAACTAGTTTAAGAGCAAAAGAGAGCATATTTGCAGTTATTTATCAACCGCAAGCAAGGACCGACCAAGAAAAAGGATGGATAGAAAAAGTTAAGGGAGCGTATGCAAAATGATAGAATACCAGCTACCGTACAACGATCATTAATTTGACACATAAAACTTGCTCATTCGCTTGTATCATCTGGTTTTACGATAGACATATCATATCAAGAGAAAAGGGGAAGTCTATGCTCGCCCGAAGCAAAGGAGATGATACTCTTTTTCAGTGGTGATATATATTGCGCACCATGAAATGCAGCAGCTCGTACTACATTTAGGGGTCCAAAATCAACAGAGTACGCCTTCTGAAAACCATCCAGTATTGCCATCATTGTAAGGTTTGCCAGTTTCCTATCTGCTTCGTATTTCTTTAGCAGAGATACCTGTTTCATGAACAAAGACAAACCCACCAAAGCAATAACGTGTTAAATTGTTGAACACCAACTCAACAATCAAATGGTGTATGAACAACTTAATTATTTTCTTGCAAGTTTCATATTGATAAACAAGAATAGTATGCAGAAAGGATGCATCAAGATCCAGGTTCAAGTTAATAGTGACAATATGTTAGCATGTTAATTCCACCATTGGTTTCTGTAGTATTTTTTAGATTTCGCTTTGTGCTTCTTGTAATTTTTATTTCATGACTTTAGACACTTCTTCTTTTCGGTTATTGATATAGTGCCTCCGTCATCTTCTGTTAGTATTTCAAACGAACAAAGGTGAGGAACTTGCATGACAAATTTTTTGGGGGAGTATTTAAGACTTTTCACAACTCCAGCCAAAGAAGGAAAAAGACAAATTACACAACTGGTCCCAGGATTTTCATCCGCATCTTCTTTCCGTTTGAAATACTATCAGCAGATACTGGATGGACTGGAAGAGCCAGGTTCAAATTGATGAAATAGAAACCATACAGATCAAAGTCAAATGTCCTAAAACTATGCAAACCAATAGTGTAATGTACCCAACTTACAACCAGAAACTTACTCTGGGCAGAACTACGACAACTGATTCTCAAGATTCAGGTACCGTATACATAAATCTATATGGTATATGTTTCTGTACGAGCATTCTAAATGTTAAATATAGTGAACACGGAAAATAGAGATCTTGTACCTCCCCGACGTCAGACCCCACTTCAACTCCCTCAGCAATGGTTCTTGAAAGAGCAGCTGCATCTCCAAAACCCAAATTAACCCCTTGGCCAGCCAAGGGATGAACAGTGTGTGCAGCGTCACCAATCAGAACTACACCTCTTGACGCATATTGATTAGCATGCATTAGAGATAATGGAAACACCATTCTTTCTGAAGCCAACTTGAACACTTTTGGTGGAACTTCAAAACACTCACTAGCAGAAGATGTCACGTTTGCTCTGAGCCAAGAAAATATGCTTCCGTCACCAAAGGATTGGGACTGTGGACGAGGGCCATATCCAGAATCCAAAGCATGATTTAAAGCATTGACAAAATCGTCCTCACTCAATGATTTGCGATCCAATGACTCTTTCGGGTTCATAGTCCACACAATATTGCTGAACTTATCACCTACAGGCAAAAGTGCAATTGGACCAGAAGGTAGAAATCGTTGCCATGCGCAATAGTTATCCACTTGATGTTCTACAGTACAGATGATGGCATTCTGTGAATACTTCCATCCAGTTGTCTTGAATCCTGCTAATTCCCTGACACGAGACTTGGACCCATCAGCTCCGACCTGTAATGACGAGTGAGGACCATAGAGTTTGAGACAAATACAATCTTTACTATCAAAGAAACGATTTCAAAGAGGCCATACATTGTTTTCTTGTCTTCTATTCGAGTACACGTACCAATCAAGTATACTGGTCCAAAAGGAAAAAAATAAAAGAAACTTCATCTATATAGAAGATGAAATAGTGTAATTGCCACCAACAATTTATAAAAGAAGAAGAAATTACCACCAACTTCGCATACAGGCAATTGCCATCGGTCAGTTCCAGTTTCGCAAGACCTCCGCAGGTAGACAAGGATGTCCCTGAAGATGTGCCATCCACCCCCATGGATGACAAGCTTGGAGTTAAAGTCATCGAAGTCAACCTCGAAGGATAAATTGTCTTCTGGAAGTCTGTGTTCTGATACTATTGAATCAATTAGTGTTCTGGAAATAGGTTTCAATATTGGACCAAATTGCCAGTGCACTGAAGGCAACAATAGCATTCTGATAAAAAAAACTTAAATGGTTTTTGAAGGCAACAATAGCATTCTGAGAAGAAAAAAAACACATAAATGGTTTTTGAGCAATATTAGTGTGGAGCCTAAAACTCTCGTGAAGATTCACATCTCCTAAGTAGAGAAGATGGAGATAGAGCTGGATCCTCTTGAGGCAGGCCCAACCTCTGCCTCTCTACCTATCAAACAAGCATTCCTTGGCACTTTGGTAATAAGCAGTTTAATAACTTCTAGTGAATCCTTAGAACCTCTTCATGTGCAACTGCAATAGCTAATAGTCCACCGTACCCATAGATGACTGAAACACAAACACACACAAATGAACAGATATAATCTTTTCATTTGAAAGGAATAAGAAGTGCTGAACTTTAATAACTTTTACTAAAATTCTGCCATAATTTGTTTCATCCCAACAAGTCGAAACAAAAAAAGAAAATGGATAGAATCTGAAAAATTTCCATTATAGACAAAAATCCACTAGAGAATCACATCGTCAGAAATGGCTAAGTCAGTGCCAGATGAAAGCTAAGTCCACTTTTTCATTTACATGCACTTAACTTGGACATTGAGTTCGCTCCGGTCAATGGGCAGGGCTCGAGGGATCCCTTGAGGCTTGAACGTGATGTTAGTGAGACCGAGAGAGGTGACCCTGCCCTCTTTCGTATTATTGGCAAGATCAAGACAGGTCAAGATGTTACCCGTTACAATATTCGCGAGACCCAGTCAGGTCACAACCCAACCAGGATCTATAGCTTGACATTTACGTAAGTACAAACGTCAAACTATGCATACTTAATAGGGAAAACAAAATAACTAGAAGGGTGGCACACAGTACGTGTGTGCATCATATGATATCATAGATTCAATTTATTTTTGTTGAACTTCATTTTCGGGATAGGGGACTTTTTATTATCTAATTCAGTATGAATACCCCACATTTACCACTTCATGCATTCTAATTTTCCCAAAAATAATAATAAGCGCAAGTGAGTGGTAGCCAAGTGGTAGGCACCATGTACTCCCATGCATTTGACAGGGGTTCAAACATCACTAACTACAACTAACAATGCTGACTTTCGCTGAGCAAAAAAATAAAAAAATTTAATCATAATAAGCAATGCACTGCCCAGGTGAAGTCCCAAAATTAGCCTTTCATTGGACTCCATTGCAATCCAATACCAACTCCACGTTATCCAAATTTAAAAATACAAATCTCAGAACAACGAAATGAAACACACAGGTATGAAGTACTGATGATGTCATTGCACCATTAAAAAAACAAGCATATCAAAATGCAAAAAAAAAATAAAGTAATGCAAGCCATTATTACCCGAATGAATTGCCATTACCAGGTGCGATGATGTCTAAGCAAGATTTTTTCAACATCCTACTGTTAATTTTTGTTTCTTGGTAGAGCCGAAAGGTGGCAGAGAAGGTATACATGTAACAGGGATCAAAACAAAATGAATCAGAGTTGTGAACATGTTTGGAAAGAAAGAGAGAGGGTCAATGGTTCATAATGTGGCATCCAAATCTGTGTAGCAGACTAGCAGTTATGGTGAAACGTGCATAAAGCAGTTATTGCATACAACAGGTTGTATTGAGTGCACGATTTCATCCTTAAGAACTGCGTTGGAAGTTAATGCAAAATTGTTCCAGAGTCAAGGATATTTTTCAGAAGTTCAAAACTGTGACGGAGCTTCAAAAAAGGGAGACCCCAAGCTGGTGCTCTCCCTTTATCTTTTAGAATAGATAAGTTAGATAATAAACTAAAGGTTCAGAATAAATAGAACAAATGTAACACAAAAATATTATCTAAGGTAGAGGAAAGCCATAAAAAAAGTGAAGTAGGTGACCATGCGAATGCAAAACAAAACAATGTGTTATAAGACCACATTTCATCTACAAGTGTAAAGTTGTCAAGACTAAGGATATAAAGCTAAATAGGGAAAGTACCTGCATGCATGACAAAAGAGATCTATGAAGCACTTTATTCTCAACCACACACCTGAACCAGAAAACAAAATCAGCATCATCTGCCATGTAATTACAGAACTGAAATTGTCCAGCAGCTAAAAGTTTTCTTACCCTAGTACTTCCTTATCGGCATCTCTCGCATTGTATCTTGTGTATCCTAGGCCAGTATAATCCCAAACCTACATAGAATCAATTTAATAATATATAAGAAGCAATTATATTACCCAGTTATGAATTGCAAGTCCTACATGCAAACAAACAAGCCGACATGCGAAGGACAAGGTACATATTCTAAGGCCATGATGTAAATGAGTGGACATTGAAATAAACAAAGCAAGTATTATTTATGTGTTGTAAACGAAACATAAACTACATTGCTCTAGGCAATCAAGACCATAAAGCAGAAAGAAACCTGCACAAGCAAATCTTCCTGTCTAGCCTCCAACTGCCAACTGATGCCCCCAGGATCCCCAACTCCTGGCACTGGGCCTAGGACCTACCTCTTTGACACAGCTTATTTGCTTGCAGGAACATGCCGTGATGGGCACCCTTCGGAGATCACTTGGAGGTACTGAACTACCACGTGGGTGCCGTGGTGAGCACCCTGCGGTGATCATTTGGACAGACCAAAGTCCATATGTCGCATATTGACTGCTTAGAGTGAGTTTCCACTACGGTATTTTCAGTATGATCACAACATGTATTATTTCTAAAGAGAGGTTTGAAAATGTACTTCTCCCTATCCCAATCTTTTTGTAGACCATAACAAATTCCACAAGGAGCCCCCTACGTGTCCATGTCCTACTATACTCTTCAGACAAATCCCACATTATTAACCAATAAAATCCATTAATACCTAATTAGAAACAGATTTCTCGTGAACCATAAGATAGTAGTCTTTCCCAAATGATCAACTCTCTCCCAAATTGGACTTGTGGGCCAAAAAATAGGGCAGAGAGAGTAAATAGAACTATCAGAAATTCATCAAGCATGATCATTAAATATACATACACCATTTGGGCTAACATGATGACAAAATAACACCAAACCAAACCGAGCCTTATGTCCCAATCAATTGGGGTCGGCTACATGAATCCTTTTTGTACAAAATAACACCAGTTGTGGAAAAACTTCGAAAACAATTTATACCCAATAAGTTTGTGTCAAATAATTAAGTGACTGGGAAATGAAATGATTTCCAAATGAAAAGGGCTTCTACAAGAATCCAGCTATACATTCAGATGCCAAACCTACTCATTTATCATAAAAACATTTAATAATTAAGGTCTCATCGCAAGTCCAAGAAAAGTTTTAACTGTTCTAAAGTATAACTTAGATCAGTATACTATAGATCCTAGAATTGAGGATTAGGAAGCTCTACATACAAATACATACAAAATCTCTCAACCAATACAAAGAATACAAATTTGAGAAGATAATTGCCAGACAATTGTTGAAGAACTTAAAAGAACATATCAGTGAACTTATGACAAGGTGAAATGGTTACCTGCATCTTGTCAAAATAAGCATGTCGATGCTGTTGAACATACTGCCAAGCACCAACATCTGCAAGGTGGAATTATCGTAAGGGTTCAAGTACATGAAAAATTTAGCCCCATCCTCGCAGTACCACGTCCATCCACATGTGAGCTAAAAGAAAGGCCATTACATAAAATACAAGAAAAGTTGAATCTGATGAAAGAAAGGGGGGG
>JAXBDA010001957.1:0-47967 GCA_036023075.1 Gaultheria prostrata | reverse complement strand
CACGGCGGCGCCAAGTGCCGCACAGCACGCTGCGCAGCACAAGGCTGCGCAGCACCCCCCCCCCTGTCCCCCGAACTTCATAGTATTGAGAGTCTGTTCCACTAACTCAAAAAAGTCAAAAAACCAATTTATCCCTAAAACCGAGATATACACTCTCTCATAATACATCACATAAAAAATCGTGAAAAATCAAAAGGCAAAAAAAACTGGTTTAGTGGAACACCCCCGATTTTAGTACGAGGTCAAAGCCTTGTTTTCAATCTTTCGTAATCAATACAACGGTGGAATACAACTAGAGTTTCGTACAAAAGCAAGCCATGGAAAAGTCGTTCCATACTAGTAGTATCTTTCTCGTGATGTTCTAGTAGATCACACTTTATATATTGATTGACTAGTTAGGGTTTGACCCTACGATAATTAGTATGTAAATTTTAGGATATAAGTACATGATGCGTAGCTGATATAACTTGTGCGTTCTTTCTTTATTTAGTGTTATGCAAATTTTAGGATATAATTACATGATGCGTAGCTGATTTAACTTGTGCACTCTTTCTTTATTTAGTAAAAATTGGTGTGAAAAGTGAATTCTTTAGCTATCGGTACAATTGTGTAACTTTCAAAATCTCGTATCTTTTACGTTTGCGTTCTTTATATAATTATTTTTTGCGGTTGTTTGTTGTGGTTTGATTATCTTTGTGTGTCATATATTGAATGGATCTTTTGTGTGAGAGGGGCAGGACTCAATATTTTATATAGGGCTGCTGGCTAAGGGCATCTCCAACAATGAGAACACAAATCCTCCCTAAAAAGATTGGTGAACTGTGTTTTATTTACTCATGTCTCTTTCAATACTCCAACAATCCTCTCTATTAATATAAACTAATACATATAATATATATTATACACATAAAGAGGTGAGAGAAAGAAAAGAAAAATGATTAAAAAATAGGTAGGGAGTGAATAGTGGCTCCCTAAACAGGGGTATTTAGAGAGCTACTGTTCATCAGAGTATTTTAGGGAGGGGTTTAGGTAGTCTGTTGAGACTTGGTTTTGGCGTTTGGCTCCCTAAAATAGGAATAGGGAGGGGTTTGAGTCATCTGCTGGGCTTGCTCTAAGTGAGCTATGGTGAGCAACAAATGTTTAAGCTTAGTTTTAAATTTTGATAAATTTTAAAACCATCATATGAGGTCATAACATGGGTGATATAAATTCACGTAGAGATGTTGAATGGGTCGAGCCGGCACTAGCACGACATAGACATGACACGTTTAGCGCTGACAAAGGATGGACTGGTACGGCACGGCATGAACAATAGTGGGTCGGGCATGTCATCGTTCTGGAGCCCACGGCATGACACGGGCCTAGTTAGGCATGGGGCACGACACAACAACAATGAAGAACTGGCAAGGGTACGGGTACGGATAAGGGCACAACACGAACAAGATTTTTTTTTTTTTTAAATACTAGTAACAAAAATATCCCTAAAAAAATAGTGATGCATTACTTATTTATATAATTACATTCTATGTATTACAAAGTTTAATTATCAATAAAGAAAATTTGTATCTTTTTAATTTGGGGCCGGTTCCCTCACACAACCATTAACAGAAATTTTGATACGAAAATAATCGGAGCTCCACGCTAATAATCGAAGCTGTTCAATTTGTTTAAAATTTATTTTTAAGAGTATAAAAAATCAACTTGTTTGGATGTCAGTAAAGGCTTGATCGATTCACTTAGTTTTTTTCATGTCAGTTTTGGGGACAAACACTGATCAAGCCCTTACTGATATTCGAATGACTTGATTATTTACCGACACTCTTAGAAACATGTTTTAAACAAATTGAACGGCTCGGATAATTTGTGTGGGACTCCGAAATGAGTGGTTTACATTTTTTTGTCAAAACTTTTGTTGAATGTTATGTGAGGGGAGCCGGCCCCTTTGAAGTTAATTGTAATTATTTGACATTTCTTTTTCTTTTTTTCAATTTGTAAAAAGTGATGACAATTTTTTTAGAAGTACTTTTTAACTTCACAAAGCCCGACTGTGCACGAGAATGGGAATAGGCACGATACGACATGGATTGTGGTGGGCCGTGGGCTAGGCTGGGCCGAGAATATTCTGAAATAGCATGGAGCAAGGTAGTGATAGGCACAAATTGACAGAAAACGACTCATTAGTAGCCATGGAAGTAAATGGGCTGTGCCCCATTCGACATTTCTAAATTCACGAACACAGGGAAGCTTCATATTTTTTTTATTATCTTTGACATCGAAGAATGTTCGAGCCAGCTTACAACTTATGCACACGTCAATAAATCATTGGGATACCAATTGACCCGACCATCCACTAATAGTGAGTCCATTTACGCTGGAGCAAAGTCTGGTATAGACTAATTCCACAAGAGTACCAAGCAGATTTCGAATAGACTTAAAGGAGGCATGCATGCATAAATTTATGGTGATTATGAATTCATTTGTCATGCCATATGAATCCATTGCAAGTGCAATAAATTTAATAATTATGTTTACAACAACATAAGCTCAAAAGAGGTCTCCCTGTTGTAGGTTTTTATTACTACTTTAATATGAAGATTTGATGAACAGGGAATGTCACATGGTTTGGGAATTACTCAAGCATTGGGGCCAGAACGTGTGAGCATGCTATATACCCACTAGGATTCTCTACACGCCAAACGATGTGGGGGAGTGAGAAATTGGGGACGGGTTTGGGCTGCAGGAAGTAGTCGCATTCTAGCATTCGGTAATGAATAATTCATATTTATGAAAGATTTTTACCGGCAAGATATCTTCTTCTTCTTTTTTTAACCGAACGAATTTGTCAGCCGATCTTATTGTTAAAAACACTTGTAGACGGTTACACGGACCGCCCTCTCCAATCCACGGCAGAGTAAGTCGATTAAAAAAGAAAACATAATATACATGACAAAACATGCGTTAAGCAACATCCCTTGTTTCCTTCTCTTTAATCCCATTTATTATGGTCCATTACGTTAAATCCCCAATTATTGATTTTATTATTTAGTCAATTGTTAATCAAGAAACATAATCAAGAAGAATGAGAATTGAGGGAATTTCACGTTACCTAGGAGGACAAATATTCAACTATTAGGAATTAAAAAATCTTGAGGCTGCCATTATTTAGATTAGATAAAACAAAAAAAAAAAATCGCCGCCACGTTTTTGTATATATGTATTTTGAACGCTACTTATCCACCGTCTAATACTTAAAAATGTTTTGCATCAGTATGATGTTTTTGTATGAACAATTCAGTTGTGGTTAGAATGGAGAAAGCTTAATTACTCCAATCGCGGTTAGGCTTTATAATATACGGGGATCAACAACTCCGATTTCTTATTTAGAATGATTTGAATTAATGTTTAAGACAATTGCATTTTTTGCATTTAATGATTTTTTTTTTGTTGAAATATTTAAATCGATCATTTATCTCAAAGAGAGAATCAGAATAGAATAACACTATAGACTGAAGTTGAAAACTAGTATTTAAAGAAGAAAAAGAATAAGACCCAAAATTATCTTTTTTGAAGTTTTTCATCTTGGTTATTTTTTTATTTTGATTTCTTGATTATAATTTCGTGTTATAAAATCCCTCCCCAAAGAATGATTAATCCAAAGAAATTTAAATCGAATCTAAAAAAAAAGTCATTTTTTTTAAAAATAAAATAAAAAATTAGGACTTATCCCCTAAAGCGCTAATATCCTCTCATTAGAGAAAAAAAAATAAAAAAATCCTTTTGCAGTTTGTGGGTCCTAACTTAAAGATCTGAATTGTCAATTGGAGTATTACTTGTAAAATCTTTTATTTCTAATGAACGGCACTTGCATTTTACGACAAGAAAATGATTAAGGATTGCTACTACTACCTTCACGTATCAATTATCAAGTGGATTTGGGAAATTCCATAGTGCCCCAAGGGGTTATACCCTTTAGACTGTAGTGATCTTAATGTGAGCTCTTTATAATTTGTATTTGTTATTTGAACCGTCCATGTTGCAAGTAATATTGAGTAGGTTATTCATAAAAAAAATCAAATTGATTGGATATCGATACCATATGATCTGATACCATTTGTTTTATGAAAAATCGATAGCCAATATGACTTAGAGAATGGAACTGTAATACAATTGTGTTCCCGATCATGTGTATACAATTGTCCGATTAAGATGATTTTTTGTACACGTAATATGCTCAACATCACCTAAAAAATGAACGGTTCAAATTATAAAAGAAAATTCTAAAAAGTTTACAATTGAAGACACTATAGAGGCGAGGTGTAGTGTCTTCAGACACTGCAAGTTTCCAAATCATTATCAAGTATGACTCTCCAAATTCCCATTTTCTACCACATGTACACCAAAATGATAAGGTAAAAGATATGTGTTCCACCCACTCCACCTCTCAAACCTTATCAAAATTCTCACTCCTGTTTCTTTCCGATCCAATCCAATCCCTTATCCCCCCCCCCCCCCCCCGATTGCAAGTGTTCTCACCTCAACCAGTACAACAAAACGGCACAAATTCTCGCTTTGTCCACCACTGAGATCCTGAGGATATGATTTTCTTACAAATGTGTTCCCACCAGCTCAAGGATGGTGCCGGGTATTAGTAATGGCGGTCGTCCTTATAAAATAAATAAACAAAACAACACAAATTTTTGTATTATATATATAGGGAAAAAAAATTTAAAAAATATCCTATGAATTATATAGACTCGCCCATGCGTACTGAAATTTCTGGTTCCATCCCTAAACCAACTTACATGTACTTTGACAACAACAACAACAAAAACAAAAACAAAACTCATCTAGTCCCCAATTATTGGGGATATGAGCATGGATGATTGGAAACAAACCTAACATTTGGCAATATATGTACAAAGTGACTGCTATCAAAATACCACTGAAACAGTCCCCCCCCCCCCCCCCAAACGTCCAAGAACCGAGGAGCTAAGGGACGTTTTGCTGCAGAACCATCCCCTCAAATCAAACCAGAAGGCATCAGAGAGGGCAAGTCTAGTGACCCAAATCAATTTCAACTTGACAATCAATGATCTGGATTTGCAGAAGCTTTCTTACGGTTAAAAAAGCTTTATTACCGATAAGAAAGATCTGTGAATTCAGACCATTGAAAACAGTTTTGAACTACTGTGATTGAAAACTACAATCCTATTGTGCTTTTGAGGCGCTACAGAGTCCCAGGCGAACCCGGTAGGTTGTCGTAGGATATGATTGCAACACAGCTAAGATTGCCGTGATGGGTGAAACGATGAGAATTACGATAGTAGACCTGGTCAATTTGAACTTCACTTAACTTATCATTCACGCAAAGGCAAAATCTTAGTTGTCCCATGACTAGGAGGCAAAAAGCAAGAGAGAGGAGAGTTAACTTTCAAGAAATGTCACGTACCGTACTATTCTCACTGAGAGAGAGAGAGAGAGAGAGTTAAAGATAAATTCAAAAGGAGGCAAAAGACAACATCAACATGCATGTTAGCCAAGTAAGCAAATACAACAATCATAGGCGTGACGTGCCGGGGCACGTCAAGCTTAATTTCAGGCTAGCAGGTAAAGGCATCCATCTCCATCTTTTCCTTTTCTCTTTTTCTTAATTTGACGGTTTTCGGGCCAGTTTAAACGCATTCCGATTATTCTTATCCCAGTCTGATCAAAGGCTAGCCAAATTCCGTGATGAATTTGAGAGCGGGGTCAGCTCCTCTATATCCCAAACGCTCCTGTGGAGTAGTACTTCACTTCGGGGGCATCATCGATAATCCAAACAAGGTCTGTCATTAATGGACCAGATTGGATCCAAATCCGATCCGGAAAAACGAAATACAAATCTGATATTTCCGATCCGTAATCCGAGAATCTAAACCCGAGAATCCGATTAAGATCCGAAATAGTGAAAACACTACCTCTTGGAACCCTTGAATCGTACAGTGACTCTAGCAAAGAAATAATTACACCAACACAAAAAATTAATTCTGCCTCTAAAAAACAAAAAACGGATTGGATTCGAATTCGGATTCGGATATCCGAAAGTTCAGATCCAGATTGCTAATATTGGATTTGTCGGTATCGGATTCGGATTTGAACTAATTGAATTTAGATCCTATCGCATCCGGATCTAGTTCGGTCCATTGATAGGCCTAATCCAAACAATTCAAGGCTCGACTTGAATCGACTCGTTTAATAGTTTGTAGTAAACAAGTCGAGTTCAACACTCAATACTTCACTCGAGTTGAAAAAACTCGGCTTGTTTGTAAACAAGTTGGAACCTTAAAGAGCGGAGCCTGGTTCTTTTATTCGGCACAGAATACATGATCCATAGCCAAAGTAAGTGAAATTTTACTCAAGTTTGTGAGTAACTAGATAATATGGCTCAACAAAACAAAATAAAAAGTCCAATAAATTTTCTACCAAAATAAATATATTTATTTTACACAGTTTTCATATACAAAAAATTTCTTTATATTTTTTACGCCGCTGAACTAAAATTCTTGAACTGCCCTAGTAATACGATCCGATGTTAGCCGATATATAAATGTCTCACTTATACGGTTACTTTTTCTTATACGGCGATTTAAAACAATGATGTGTATGCATGTGATCTTTATCGGTAAGCACCTGCGTTTCTCGCAAGCATGCCGCCGCCTTAGCCAACACGCGACAACCTAAATCTTCGCCCAACTCATGCGCGCTCGCTCTGTTCCTACTACTACTCCTTTCCTCTTTCGTCTGGAATACTAGCGTGGTATGTCAAATGCAATATATATATCGAGCCGGCTCTGAGCTAAGGCACAAGAGACGGCCATTTTAGGATTCTTAAAAATAGTAGTAAGCATTTGGACTCGCTACTCTTTTTAGTATAAGTCCCCAAAAAATATTGGAACCCCTTCTTCGGACTTCACCTTAAGTCAGGGGCGGATGTGTTAAGGGCACATGGGGTCACGTGACCCCCCTGCAATTCCAGAAACTAATTAATTTTTTTTTGTGTGTGTTTGTAAAATCTGCAGCGTTCAGTAACTTTAAAATAACTTTTGGATTGGTCTTGTAAAAAATCAGCTCAATCAGAGAATTATAGGTACTTGGTCAAAGCTTTCAATTTCTCATTCAAAATTTATGACCCTAAGTACTGAATGATTTGTAAATACCATAAGCAGAATATGACTTTTTTCCCCTTTTTTCTCAAGTATCACAAACACAATATGTATGAAATCTTTACTAATGGTTTAAGTTCGAACTTTTTGGCTTACCTTATTTTCCATTTGATAAAATGGGAATCCCATAAAATCGATGGGTTGATTTTAGCAAATGGATTGATTTTAGAAAATGGTTTCCTCATTTGCTAAAATCAACCCATTAATTTTATGTGATTCCCATTTTATAAAATGGGTAGCAAATTAATGAAGAATGTTTAAACATTTTATCTTCTCGTCATATTGGTCGGTTGATTTTTTTTTTCCAAAGCTATACTTCAAAGGTGACCCCCTATGCAGAATTCCTGGATCCGTCACTGCCTTAAGCCCCGCAATGTCAGGGCCGGCCTTGATACAGATGCCTGATGCGGTGGCCTACTCGTGATCCCTCCACTTGTCTCAGCCACAAAAGAGGCTTGCACCACCGGCGAAGGCCAGGGAATCAACCAGCAACTACACCTGTTCCAAAACCACCCGACAAAAGTCTGGGTCCCACATAAACAAACAAACTCTTACGTTTGTATTGCTCAAAACAGATCCCATGTTCTTCCCTTGGATCATTCGGAACAAACCATATGGTATAGAAACAAGAATCCCTTCGAGGGATCTATTGCACACTCAAGTTGGGCCCATTTTTCGACTTACGGGCTCTTATGGAGCACACAAAGATGATCGGAATCGTTACTTTTTTAGATCATGTCAAAAACATTAGTCTTGTAAAAAAATAATATCAATCGAATATCGGTACCGGAGGCCAGTACTCGCTCTGACCTAAAGCAGGAGGTGCGGCCGCCTTAGGCCCAAAAAATTAAGCAAAATTAGGGGTTCATTTTCCATAGAACTCGTACATATATTATAAATAAACTATTATGTGATTTAGCTCAAGATGGGAGCTAGCTCAAGTAGTTTGTTGGTGTATGTTGGAGTGAGTTGTTCTAGATTCAACTCCTTAGAGGCACTTTTGGCCAAATGTTATTCTGCCTTTTGTTTGGATCTAGTGTAAAACAAAACTCCTGCAAGACACAATTTATGTTTTAGTAGTGGTAGATGCTACTCAAGTCCAAAGTACAAATTCTTTGCACAAAATAAATAGTTTGATGAATTTTTTTTCTCTAGTTTTTTTTATCTTTCTTTTATCTTTTAAAATTAAATTCACAAATAAATAAGTGCATGTTGATAATAAATAAACCAAAGTAATTTATTTTCACTCACAAATTGGAACAATCCCATAATTAGTTAGAGAAAACGCATAGTATGAGCAATACTTTGTTATATATGTTTGGTTTATCTAATTGTGTAAAAAAGTTAAAAAATATGTTTTAGTTAAATTACGAAACTAAAATACCGCGTTTAATCTTTTTACCTTTTACCCACTTGTAATTTTTTTTTTTAACAAAAACCTAGGGCCTATTATTTAATTTCGCTTTAAGCCTCTAAAATCTTAGGGCCAGCCTTGGCGGTGGTGAATGCGTGATTCTAAATGGGGGGACCAAATCATATGTATTCATCAATTAACAATGACATATCATCTTTATATACTAAACACACAATTTTGAGACAACCTTTCTTCATGATTTTTACAGACATAAACTAATATATTATAGAACTAATGGGGAGGTGTGTAGGGGACCGGACCCTCACATGAACCCTCAAGACTACCCTAATCGGTAGATATGATTTTGGGATCTATTTATCTTGGGAAATAAAAACTTCAACACTTTGAATAGAACCCATTTATTTCATTCGTCTCAATATAAATGATCCCTGAAATCATAGCTACTGATATTTGATCAATGCGTTTGGTTGGATGGAATGGAATGTACATTGGAATGGGATGAGAATGGAATGGAATTGGAGGAAGTGAGATTGGAATAGTCATTCTAATTCTCATGTTTGGTTGTGGCTAGGAATCAATAGGAAGAATGGAATTCTCAAGTTTGCTAGAATCCAATTTCAATGGAATGAAATGTCTTCCAACAATAAAATTCCACACAGTTGATAATTCAACACCTAGTTTAGCATATCATCCCCAAAAACTCATGAGACAAGCTAAAACAATCACATTTATGAAAAAAAGAAAGACAATAACTAAATATTAGAATTTCCATCACTTCAATTTTAACATCCAAAGTAAATCTTCCTCTTGAAGAAAAAAAAAAAGGAAAAGCAAATTAAAATAAATACACCAAGTAGTAACTTCACAGATCTCCCAAGCAAAGCCTAACAAAATTTTCTCTCTCATCATCTTTCAAAATTTCCTCATTGAGGCCTTTCATCGAGCAGATTGTGCACAAAAATGGAGAACACCTTAGCAATTTGAATGTCTACATGTGAGTCGTTGCAACGTGGAAATTGAGACAAGATGAGAGAGAGAGAGAGAGAGGAGCTGTTCAATCTGGGTAGTCGGGAAATTTAATTTCCATACAATCGCATATGATCTACAATTGGGGAAGGAATGGAATTGGAATTCTTTAGTTTTTATATGGAATGGTAATTCCCTTATTTGGAGGAATAATGATTCCATTTCGTATTCCATCTAATTTTTGCAAACCAAACATGGGAATTCTATTTTCAATGTAATAGTAGGATTTTTTCAAATGGTGGCAGATGCGACAACCGCTACTAACCTTGTTCACCATCGTTAAAGGAAATTTCTATGAGTTTTGGTTTAGACTCTGTCGTGGACGATTTTCGAGATATGAAAGAACGTCGAGTTGCAATGTGATAGAACTTGAAACTATATTCGTTCTATATTGATGGATGTTTAGCTTTTGAAGAATACATGTACTTTGTGTTTTTGTGGGAATTACGTATGGTTAATCTAAATGATACATGTACTTTTTGTTGGTATTAAATATATGATTCTTTTGAGTGTCACCCCCATGTTAGAGTCCATGCCCCGTCACTATTTTCTATATATCACATATATACGTGAGACTCGTGACAAAGTGTGAATGCCTTTTTTGAATGTTCTTTTCTATCACATATAAATGTGAGAAGGAGCCTAAGCACCACGTGTCGGTGTCTAAAAAATAATGAAATAATTTTTCCATTGTCATGTGATGCACTAGGTGTAGTGTCAAGGTCATCCGTTACGTACTTTTATGAGCAAGCAAAATAAACAAAAAAATCAATTTGGAAATAAATAAACAGTATTGCTGTAGCAGTACAACACCCTGTAAGTTTTGAAGACTCAATAATTAGGAGCCCGATGCAGAAGCTTTCCTCGCCTTCTCTCGGGGATGGCCCTAGTGTTGAATGTTAACTATGGAGTACCCCCTATTTAACACCGTGCTAGCATTTTGCACATTCCACTGTGTTCTCTATGGAAATTTTGTTTAAGATCTACTCCCAAGTGAATCTAAGCCACTAATTTTAAATTCTGTGCATTTTTCTGGATAAGTTTTCTGTGTATGTAGTATTACTGTCAACTTTTACTCTTCACGCGAATTCTTACACAGGTTGTACACCTCGTACCATAAAAAGGGATGGTAAAACGTACTTGCTAAATTTGAGGATAGTATATTTTTGGTTCAAAAGAATAGAGGATGTACTCCCTATGTCCCAAAATTTTAGTCCGTCTTTTCTTTTTTAATTGTATATTTGTCCATTTTGGCTTGTCACGGAGAAAACAATGATAATTGTCCTGTTTTACCTTCACTTCATAATTAAATTTCAAATACAAAAATGGAAGAAAAATTTGTATTAGAGTCCAAAATGTAATCATTACATTTCAAAAAGGAGAGTAGTTTTGAAAATTCATTTTTTAAAAGAGTAATTATGGTGTCTAGTTAAAAAGTTGAATTCCTAAAGCGGAACTAAAATTTTGGGATGGATGGAATATTTCAAATGGGATAATTTTTTTTTATTTTCAGAGAAGATTAAAAATTTATTTTTGTAAACTCGTATGTATTATTTTCAATATTTATACGGCATATTATTAGTTATTTATGTGTATTTCGTACTTCGAGATCGTTTCTTAAATCAGCTAAAAATATTAAAATGGCTAAACATAAATTTCAAAATAAGACATTCTCCTCATACACATCAATTATTTTTAGCACTTTTAAACCTTTTAACACTTAGTTTCTATCTTTTGTCGTACACGAAATGGTTAAATAAAGGAAAATATAGGTAATGTAAGAAACTTACTAATATCTTTTCATTTTAATTTATTCTATATTTAATGATTATATCTTAAAGTTTATGAGTAGTCTTTTAGGTCCAGTTTTCCACTTGATTTATCAAATTTTGATAAAATCAAGAGTTGATTTTATCAAGGGGGGAAAAAATCTGATAAAATCTTAGATTTTTAGTACAAAAATCTAAGATTTTATCAGATTTTTTCCCCCTTGATAAAATCAAGAGATTTTATCAAAATTTGATAAAATCAAGTGGGAGACTGGGCCTTAATGTTAATTTTGAATAGAAGTAAATTCAATTACGTATCACATTTGACAGGTCATATATACTCCATATTTCAAATACTATTTTTATATAGTAGTATATAAAACCAAATTAATGCATATTTCCATGTCCCTCTTTCCAACTGTCATATATATCCCCGAATTACTTTCCCTGCGAAAATAAATTTGATACTCAAAATATTCTGTGAATCGCAAGTTTTTGCTTGTATATTTTCGTTTTATTTTTTCCTTCTATGTAACCGTTACACACAGCTAGGCAACAAACAAACGAATCGATATGCTCGCAAGCAACAAGGCTCGACTAGATTCGATTCAATATATGATAAGTCGAGTTCGAGTTTTAAGCTCGGTGTAGTAAACAAGCTGAGCTCAACATGTTAAAACTCGGGTCCTTTATAAAAACTTGATTCGTAAATGAATAGTAATACAACCGATCCGAGCTCGAATACTAAGAAACCGAGCTCCGCTCATTGGCACCCTTTCTTAAAGAGTGATGTCCACGCGCTGGCAAGCGGCAGTGTTTATCTAGAAATCTGTTCCAATCTGTTCACGAAATTAAACCGTAGTTAGTTGCTCACTCTAACAAAATTAACAACTTCCAAAACAAACCCCGTGTAAATTTTGGAGCGAGAGAGAGAAGACAATAACCCCAAATCCTAGAGAGAGAAAGAGAGAGAGAGAGAGGTAGAAGTAACTGTAGTTGTATCTCTCTCCGCCTTTCTCAACATCTGTCAAAAAAGCAACCGTCGACAACCACGAGGACGACGGGCTTAGGAATCCGGTCAGCAGCCTTCGACCGACACAGGAAAATGAAAAAAATAGTAATAGTAATAATATTTGCGCTCTGCATTTTAATGTGACACTACTTTTTTTATTTCTATTAGGTGAAAATTAATAAACCACCCATGTATTTAGAAAATAAGAGAAAAATATAACTATAAAATAGAATGGTGATTCAGTTACTTCACTTAACTGAGACAAAAAAAGAGTGTGTCATCCTTTTTGTCTCTATTAAACCACCATTTTATTTTATAATTACATTTTTTTTTCTTATTTTCAAAATGTAAGGGCGGTTTAGTAACTCCACCTAATTAAGACGGAAAAAAAGAGTGTCAATATAATAAAACGGGGTGCCAATATTAATTCCCAAAAAAAAAAACTCCCCGAGGGACATTATCGTAAATAAACACAACCAGCCCTGTCAGACTTTTGTCGTTACTTGTGTGTGTTCTGTTTGATACGGCCCCCCTCCTTGTATAAAAACCCCCCTCAAGTTTTCTTCCTCCCTTATCTTTCTAGAGAGAGAGAGTGTGAGAAATTGAAAACCCAATTCATTTTACAAGAGAAGAATAGATACATAAATATATATATGTATATATTTTGAGAGAGAGAGAGAGAGAGAGAGAGAAGTATGAGAACGAGGCAGGGGAGTTGTTATCCAAAAGTTGACATGTGTTGGGACAGAAGAAAAAACGGAAGAAGCGATTTTTCCGGTGACCGGAGTTGCACCCGGAAGCGGTTAAAAACATCGCCGGAGACTGCCGGAAAGAAACCTGATTTGTTCGACGGGTTGCCTGATGATCTCGTCGTTTGTATTCTCTGCAAACTCAGCTCCACCGCCGGTTGTCCCTCGGATTTCATCAACGTTTTGATAACGTATGTGCCCCGTCTCTTAAAGTTTTTATTTTTTTCCCTGTTAAAAATTGCTCTGTTTTATTTTATTTTTTTTGGATTCTGGGTTGGATAGAAAAAATGGTTTTTATTGAGTTTGGATTAATTTGCCAGTTTGAGTGTGATTTTTATTTTGGGTTGGTTTGGGTTTTTTCGTTGACTTGCCCTGTTTTGCAATTTACTAAATTTTATCAATGCTTGAAGAAAATACCCAGTTTCGGAGTTATAGATGTGTTCGGAATCGTCTGACAAACATGGTTCCATACAAGTGGAGTCCACATACATCAGAAAAGATTTGGCACAGATTTGAAATCGGTGCCGAATCTTTTTTCCTGTTATTTAATTCCTTATTCAAAATTTTCTGTCTTTGAAATTTTTTTTTAGTTTTTTTTTTCTTGTAAAGAGGTAATTTTTTTATTTATAAAATTCTTTCTTGGATTCGTTTCATTTTTTTTTTGTTTATAAAATTCTGTCTTGGATTGGGAAACGAGTTTTCTGGTTGTTTTTGTTTTTTATTGGTGATTTGAGTCTTAAAGCTGTCAATTTTCTTGAAACAGATGCAAGAGATTAAATGCTTTAGGCCTCCAATCGATGGTTTTATCGAAAGCTTCAACGAAAATACTCGCCGTTAAAGCTACGAGTTGGTCCGATTCCGCTCACCGATTCTTGAAACGGTGTGCCGATTCTGGAAACGTTGAAGCCTCATACGTTCTCGGCATGGTCAGTTCTTAATCACTTAAATCATCCATTTATGTGTCGAAATTTACTTATTTCCGAAAATATTTTAAATAGTCCAAATTTGTTAAAAATCTCTAATCGGTGAGAAATCTTTTATTATAAGATATTTAGATTGTGAATAAATCGTCGAGATAGACGATGAGATTTGACTCGTTTCTACGATCCGAGAAATCACGGTGGTCTAATTTTGACCCTTAATTGTCGAGATAGGCGGCCGAGATATGGTACGACAAAGAAACCGAGTTCTTACTTATTTAAGAAAAAAAATTCAATGCACGCCACGTGGTACAGAGCCTGCATCTCAGCTGTCCAAAAGTATTTTGGACGGATTTGAACTGTCTAAAATACTTTTAGACAGCTGAGATGTGCGCCACGTAGGACGGATCCCTCCTTATTTAGAAATGTTTGGTTCACTAAAATAAAACTATTAGAGACTGAAACAAAATTGGTACTGTATTGATTCTTTGAATATTCCAATATTGAATTTTTGTTTTAAAAAAAATCCATATTAATATTAAGAAAACATTTATTAGTTACCAAAATAATTAAACTCAGAAACTGATGTTTATTTTTTCTACACAGATTCGTTTCTACTGCTTGCAAAACAGAGCAACAGGAGCTTCACTAATGGCCAAAGCCGCCATCAAATCCCACGCGCAGGCTCTGTACTCGCTGGCCGTGATTCAGTTCAACGGCAGCGGCGGCTCGAAAATCGACAAGGACCTCCGAGCCGGCGTGGCTCTATCAGCTCGAGCAGCTTTCCTAGGCCACATCGACGCCCTGCGCGAGCTAGGACACTGTTTCCAAGACGGCTACGGCGTGCCCCAGAACGTACACGAAGGGCGCCGATTTCTAGTCCAAGCCAATGCTCGCGAGCTAGCCACTGTCCTCTCCGTTTCCAACTCGGTTATGACATCCGGCTCGTGGCTGGCTTGGAAGCTGAGCCCCGGCTTGGAAGCCGGTTGCTGCCCATTGCTCAGCGATTTCGGCTGCAACGTGCCGGCTCCGGAGCCGCACCCTGCGAGCCGGTTTTTAACGGAGTGGTTCGCAGCTCGGGGCGGGGTACCGGGTCCGGGGCTCCGTTTGTGCTCGCATGTTGGGTGCGGGCGACCCGAGACGAGGATGCACGAGTTTCGGAGGTGTTCTGTTTGTGGGGTGGTCAACTATTGTTCGCGGGCGTGTCAGGCACTGGATTGGAAAACGCGACATAAGGCGGAGTGCGCACCCTTGGAACGGTGGCTCGACGGAAATGGTGATGGGGATGGTAACGGTGGTGGTAACGCTAATGAGGGTGGGGATGCCAATGTGGAATATGATGTTATGGTTGAGAGTTAATTTTGACTTTGGCGGATTACAATGCCTCTTCGACTGGGTCCCGTGTTTATGTTGTGCATAACACCGCTTCGGATCCCGTTGTTTGATCTGAATTGTTCATTTTGTTCGCCTCGTCAAGTATGCAGTGCACGTAAGAATTCAATTTGATCGGACATCGGTAACTATATTTCCAGATTGCATTTTGCGGAAACAAAACACTCGAAGAAACTATTGTCGGTATTTTTTTCTACAAAACTGTAAGCTAAATGGTCGCCGAACAAACAGTTATCGATATCCCGATCAAGCTAAATTTTTATGTTGACTACATATTCGACAAGACGAATAAAATGATGGTTCGAATCAAACAACAGGACTTGGGGTGGGCCCCAAAGCTGCCGCACAGCACGCAGACACGTGACCTGACTGACTGTTAATGTGACGGGTAACGGCACTTCAGTTTCTGAAAATGGTAAGAGACTAAACACAAGGGTTGCGTTCGTTGCGGGACTCAACACATTACGGCACGAGCTGACGACAACAGTCATGAACCTCCTAATTTGGGGCCGTTTTTGGGTGCAGAATGATGTACACAACTTGTCGGCCGAAAAAGTTCAAAGTAGATTTTTTGTATCGTTGTGAATAGATGGCGAAACTAAAATTGAGTTACTTAAAGGCTTTTGCTGCCTACAATCTTCCGTAAACTTAAATTGTAGTAGTATACTGAAATTCTAAGCTTTTGGAGTATTTCATTTCAATCCTTGCATCCTTTTTCCTTTTGGATTCAGCTTTGCAGTGTGCAGTTTGCCCGTGTTTACTCGGATCCCTCGTTGATCCGAGTCTACATTTACGCTAAAATTTAAGCTAATGTGATATCGTTAATCTCGTGATCGGATCACTTTTGTTAAAGTGTTCCTTGCTTGGATGTTCTATTTGAAAAGTCCATGGATCAAACCGTGAACAAGGATCCGCAGGATAATAGCTATTGGAGAAGAGATTACAGAAAATAACAAAATTAGGTTGGTGGGGATGGGATGAATAACCAACCCATATATGACCGAAATCTGTCCTAGCTTTAGGGCAAAGGAGAATGTGTCAACCTTAAATGGAAAAAAAAAAAACTCACTCAATTGTGGACCAAATTAAATGTCTTATTTTTCTCAAAGTAAATATAAGACTAACCTACTATAAATAGATTTGGTCATTGTCAATAGATTCATAGGAGTGTTACCCATTTTCAAGTAGAGCGGTAATCCAGTAGTAGGCAGTCGACAGTCGCACAATATAAGCTCATGAATTTGATCGGAGTTGAAACCCTATTAAGTACAACTAACATTACTGATTTTCGCCGACTAAAAAAGAAAGAGTTCATGGATAGACGAGTGATTGAGATTAGGAGGGATATGTGTAAGGGTAGGTATCCAAGGTCATTTAGAATTATTTTGATTATTTTCATCTACACTTTTTCTTTTTGTGTTGTTTTCATGTTTGGTTGGTCAAAAAAGGTGAGAGCAGAGAGTAGGAGGAGATTGACCCAACAAAAATGATGAAAAAGGAGTGGATTAAAAGGAGGGGAAGGAATAGTGGGAGAGACATGTTCAAATAATTTCAATATCCATGTGGTTGTTTAGGTGGAACTTTATTGCCTAGCTGGAACCCAATAAAATGGGGAAGAAAAATGTGAAAGCAGTATTAGAAAAGGGAAAGTGTTGGGAGCATGAAAAGAAAATATTAAATGGAACATGAAAATGCATCGGGTAAATTTCACCCGCCAGAAACACACTTATTCTTCCTTAACAGAATATATTTCCTCACCCCCAAAAGACCAAATAATACTTCCTCAACCAAAAAAAGATTATGTAAACTGAAATTAAAATATACACTTTTAATCAAGAAAAAATCAAATTTTATTTGAGAAATTAAAAGAACTCATTGGTATTTAGCAACTAGCAACAAAAGAGTTCAATTTTTTTGAAATAAACTTATTATTTTAAGTTACCCTTTTGCAGAACAGACACTTTGTTCTCTTCTGCTACGAAATTGTTCCCAATTTTTGTAATTTATGTAACAAAATTACTTTAGGATATACAGAACTTGAACTCTCATCATAAAATTTTGAGTACGTTGCACACAGGTAATATTAATTTTAGCCAGGTATTATTAAATGAAGTGAAACCACCATCACAATTACTACTATAGAGAATGTGCAATTGCATCTTTTTTCTTTTTTGGGTAAATTAGCTAATTGCATCTTCCTTTTGCTTTCTTAAGTGAACAAAGGGAGCATAATGCAGTTCAAAAAGAAAAAAAGGAAAAAGAAGGGGGTAACATAATTATGAGGTGATTTGATTCTCCACAACAGGAAATACCATAAGAAATCTGGGGAAAGGGGGAAAAAACTCAAAAGGGAAAAATGAACACTATAAATTTAGATAGCCTATCTATAATCAGTAGAGAAAACGGTGCAAAAATTATTAGTCATTTTCTTGTTTGAGAAGAAAAGCATTCAATAGCCTAAAAAATTATTTGGGCCACAAATGCATTAATTCTTTAACTTTTTTTGACATTTGACCGCAGAACCAACTGATTTTAATAGGATTTGAGAAAAATTATTGCTCGCAATTTTCGGGTGCATGGCAGACACCATGTGACTGTGCCCGAGCACCCATTTCGGCTGTTAAAAACACTTTTAGACGACGGTCTGGATTTAAAAGTGGAGAGAGAGAGAGAGAGAGAGAATAAATCTTGGTAGTTCAAAACACTTTTGGATGGTCAGATTAGGTGCTCGAGCACGGTCACGTGGTGCCCCCATGTCACCCAAAGATTTTTCCCGACAAAGAGGATGTTACGTGTTATATCGTTTTCCCAATTGGGAGATTCCGTATGCTGTTTCGGGCTTAATAATATAGAGATGGATATCTAAAACGAAAATGAATGCTCCTCCGTTTTTTTGGCTAATCCAATTATCAAGTAGTTGTCTATTTAAACTTCTTAGGATTATGAGCCATTTACCAGACTACTACACCTTATAATGGAAACAAGATGATTTCATGTGATGATTTTTTATATGGTCCCACGTGCGACGCAAACGGGACCAATCACAGGTTTATTTGATGATCCGAATAGTTGATTTTGTAAGTCTCCATTTGAACGAAGCATATTTGTTATAAGAGAAATAATCGTCAGATTCTTACCATAAATTTCTCTTCAAAAAAACTACAATTTGACCAATTCTTTACTAATCTTCGATCAACCTGTTTTTTTTTTAATGGACATCAAATACGTTGATCAAAGGCTTGTATCATGAAATAGGATCGTGGTGATCCCATTAAGAAATCATCGCATAAAAGGATCTTAGAGGTCATTTGCCCGTAATTCATGGTCGTTCCAAGAAGTTAGGTAACAAGATGTGATCCGGCACATAATCACGTGATACTACTATATATTTTTCATAAATAGAGATGTAGCATAGGTCACGACATACCGACTTGTTCATTTAATTTTCTTACTAAAAATAACATGTGTTGTGTAGAGGCGAAGCCAGGATGTATTGTCTACGGGGTCCAGGCACTAATTGCTCGAGGAGGGAAATGGTAAATCGACATAAAATGTCATGGTAGACAAATAACACTATACTTTTATTACATTAAATTTAAATAAACAACCACCCTCCTAGAGATATCTCCTTCCTAGGCTTCTTTCTGCCTTCCCATGATTAGCGAAGAGAAGGAAAGAGAAAAATGGATATGGTCTTAAGCATAATTTTACTCCCTCCGTCCGGATTTGTTGGTCCACAAACACAATTTTTCAAGTTCGAAAATGTTTGTCCATTTCCAAAAGTTAAAAAAGTAAAGTAAGGAAAAAGTACACAAAAAGTAGTGGAAAAAAAGTTGGAATCCTCAAAACGGACGGACGGAGGGAGTATTATTTTACATTATCAAAATTTAGAAACGAGAAAATTAATCTAAGTTCTTTGTAAAAATTAACATGGTACGGTCCAAATCGAAGCGAAAATCATTTCCCAGGCTGCATAAGAACATAGTTGAATAATCAACTTGACTTAAGCAGTACTAGTATAATAAAGGCAAGAAACGGATCAATTACTGTACCATAACGCATAGCCAGAATTTCAATATCAAGAACTGTATGAGAAATATAGGTATTTCCCGTGGTCCGTAGAAATGTGAATGTTCATGATCCGTAGACTTAACTCGTATTGAAAGAATCACAGAAATAGTTTCTAAGATATTCAACAATTCGAACCTGAATTGAATGATAGTTTAGGATATGTCATTGTCACCATAGTATGTTACGCCGAAGCTTTTCAAATGGCTAGAGCTTTCTGGCGCTTCTGGTGCTGAAGGATTGGCTCCTTAACCTGTAGAAGGGAAGAAGGTTAAGAACGCATAAATTTACAAAAAAAATTGATACTGATGACAAAGTTGAAGCATACCGTGCTTGCTTTCCTGGACAGCTTGTCCTGGCTAGGCCTACTGCAGATAACCGCGTCAAACTGATTGCCATTTCCATTTGCTCTGCCATTCTGATTCCCCGCCGCAAAACTCTCTGTTGAAGCTACTGGCTGCTCAAATATCACAAAACATTTAGAGTGACGGGTAACGGTTGTTACATGCTATTATGCTAAAGGATTAAGGAAGCAAAGACCTCAGCCCTGCTTGTGGGAGTGTTTCCGTGGCCCCTTGTCACAGTCTGCTCACTTCTGATAGAACCATTTTGATGTGTTTCAGATCTGCCTCTCATGCGTGTGAGATCCGATCCAATGGAGTGGAGAGCACCGCAGGTGGACGTGTCCCTTTGGTTTATCCCTGGTGTAAGTACAAGCAATTCTCTGTTTCAATTCTTCGGTACGAAATAAGGTAATCACTGCTAGATAAGGGAGCTTTTGGTATATGAGCACTCTGATCACTTACCCATTTTCTGAAATTCAATGCCTTTGGACATCTGTGATTCGATAAAATCCACATCCTGTTCAAATTTTACAGAGTTAAAAAAAAGTTAACATAAATAAGTTGATGATGATTATGAATGGAAGCATGCACCCAGCGAAAATTGTAATTATCACCATGGAATCAATGTCCAAAGTCTTCTTGACTTCCCTTAGCTTTTTCTCAGTTAGATCGGAATGGATCACACGTTTGCCTGCGACAACAAATGACAGCAATATTACTTCAACAAATTGAGCCATAGAATTACAATCAATTATAGTATTAGAGTACAAACCTAGCCTCCCGTTGCTTTTGGCATCTAGAAACCCATCGCGAGTCATTTTGTCAATCAGCTTGCGCACAGTAGCCTGGTTGATTTGTCCATCCAGCTTGTTGTGAAGCTTTGGAATTGTCACATAGTTCATTGGAAGAGCATGATACAAAGCCTGCATTTAAAACGTTCATAATACTTACACCATGCATAATGTTGGTATCAAGCCTGTATCTATCTACTTGGAGAGCCTGCTCAAGAAAAACGAACTCGAACTTATTTTTTATCAGCCAAAAAAGACCTGGATAATTTCTATATCTAATAGACCACATCCCATTTTCTGTCACTAACGTGTTTGATACCTGTGAATGATGTAATCCAAAGTTGCCAATAATTTACAATAAGGTAAGTGAATCCATAAAAAATTGAGTCCCACGGGCATTCTTGGTCCTAGTTTAAGTTCAAAAGGGACTTGCAGGGCCTGGCTAGCGATAAGATCCCAAGAAAATAACTACTCAAAAGTAAACAAAACCCAAAACTGTAAGAAAGGGAAAAGGCAAAAGTAACTTGTACACAGGTGAGAAAAAAGAAAAACAAACAGGTCAGCTTAAAACACTCGACTTTAATCGCAGGAGAGATTGATTACGCTAACCTTCATGTACATGTGATCTTCACTGGTATCCTGCTGAGCATTCTGGCCATTTGCGACAACTTGACCATCCATTTCTTCTTTTACAGCATCGAATTGAAAGTCACAGTTCTACATTGTAGTTTTGTCAAAAAGAAAAAAAACAACAGGATGAGCCAACAATTAGACAGATGCGGAATTTACAAGGACAACACAAAGAAGTAAACCACCTTTTGCTTGATAATGGTGTAACTGTCTGTTCCGACTTTAGACAATGTACCATCCTTAACTAGCTTGTCAATAATCTCTGAAAATCAGTCGAAAGAATCCAAACAATTAGAAGTTTAGAACTATTCTACAGCTTAATAAGTGCAGGACTGGATGTCTTCTTTTATGAGATCCAACATATATCAGGTCCTCTATTTACCTTCTATTAGCACCTGCAACCATTAATGAAACCTATGTCATAAGGTTGCAAAACTGAGAGACTATTAGACTCAAAATACATTCTAAATACACGGTGAACCAAGATTATCATCAGACCAGCTAAAACAAGTGAAGGAAAAGGTCTTTACCAGTGAGATGTCGGGGAAATTTGAGAGAACATCAGTGAGCTCAACAGTGTTAAGGTGGTAACAGTTGATCCAGTCTTTTACCCGGCTTACTTGTTGTTCATCTTCCTCTGGATCTTGAGTATCATCTGCGCAATTGAATATTGTATTGGGAATATGATATGGCCATGACAATATTCAAATAAAGAGGCACATGGGGTTCTTTAGCAGAAATTACCTTGATCACTCATTCCACCATTTTCACGAGCCTGCTGCTTAGCTGTCAAAATAACTAAACGTAATTCACTGTCCAAACTCCAAATATAGAAAATAAAGAAGACTAACATGTAAAGGTGATAAGGCCAGAAGACATGTAATAATTACCTATTGGTACAACGGTGTACCGGTCACCTTGCGAGTGACTAACCTGAAATGAATGACGAATTTTTGAACACCGGATAATATGAGTACTGTGCCATATAGTAAATCAACTTAATCATCTACCGTACTTTGTTGAGAAACTAGAAGTAATGGGTAGCACATCACCTCACTGTCAGATTCAGAGTACTCGTCCCTTTGTACAGAATCAGCTCCCAAGCTCACCTCATCATCTTGAATATCATCATTTTCATCTTCACAAGGATCGAGCACACTCTTAACCTGCACAAGTTCCATACAAAATAAACAATAAGTGAACATTTGTTACCAGTAACCTGATTATTTTGCTGTTCTAGCTATATTCAATCCTTACCTTGAGAGCCAATACAAAATGCTTGCTGTTAACATTCCCAACCTCCATTTTCAGAGGATTTTTATTCCATGGATTATGTGCCTCTTGTTCTGTGCAACCTCTGAAGAATGGAGGCTCGTAATCAACAGGCTGCAAGAGAGGTAAGAGTGTTACTATCTCATCCAATAAAAGGGAAGACAAGAGGTGATTATTCCTTTTTATTGGGTTAGTCTCAAGCCAAAATACCCCAAAGCATTCTAACAGCATTTTTCTTTACAGCAATGCAGCAGTTCAAAATTACATAATACTAACAGCATGGAATTATTTAAGTTGTTACCATCCGACAACCACTACGACAACCCAAAAAGGTTCCAAGTGTATGGACATTATATGGAGATACAATAGTCAACATGGGTTGCATTAGGTACTTCACAGTCTTGCCAATAGGTCTATGGCTGGGTTAGGAAGTCAATGGTATCTGATGAATTGAAAGTCAATCAAGTGTAAGAGAACCTAACTAAGTAAAGGGCATACCGTAGCATCGTCGTAATACAGGAGTTTCATCAAAATAGTGCGCTGAAACAAGAGTCAAATATCTTACAGTCAAAAGCAATTCATTATGATTATTTGAAGAACCTTAGCTATCAAAGTGAAAAATGTGAAACTTCTTAGCGGTATCTCTCAGCTCTCAGGCACTGGAAGCATTACCTCTTCTGGCATTCTATCCAGTGTTCTCATCAATTGAATGAGAGTGCGGACCATTTTGCAAGCAGAACTCCTGCATTTGTTTTAAGAATCACTAAATGCAGCTATGCTAGGAACTCCAAAACCCAACCAACAGGACATTGGGCTATTTGGATTAAGTACCTCATCTGATTAGGAGTGACTTCTGTCGTGGAGTTACACTTGAATGTTCCTCCCTGCTTCTTGTTTCCGGAGCGATTGATATTCATTGAAACCTCTTGGCTATCAGAACTCGAGTAACTGAAAGAAACTGTATGAAAAGAGAGAAAAAAATCAGATTAGTAAGGCAGCAACGTCACAAAGGATATCTCCATGAGCAATCGACCAAAAACGTAGAATTGGTCTGGAGCAGCCATTGAGTGCCCTCGGCGCTCGCTAACAGTTATTTCTGCGGGGGCTTTCCAGGAGTCAATCATTGTCATCATGTCATACCAGCACATGCAGCATTACCATTGCTTACTACATAGATTGCCAGATGGAGAAAACAGAAATGATATTTCCCCATTGTCAAAGCACACGTAGAAGTGTCACATTATCGTTGGTTATTGCTTAGATTGCTGAAACGAAAAACATAAATGATGTTACCCATTTTCAAAGCACACGTACAAGTACCATATTGTTGTCGGTTATTACTTGGATTGCAGTAACATCAAACAGAAGTGACTTATGCATCATTTTGTTGGATGTTCTAACGAGACGTCACAAAACACCTTACACACCATCCAAACCAATCACAATACACCACATCAACGTGATCCAAGATCAGAAATCAAGTCAGCGATACTCCCAAGGTACAGTGAAATAACAGAATCTTACATGCATATTCCTCAATCATTGCACCTTCTACTCCTTCGCAAACACAGAACAGCAGTGTCTTAAGGTACTTCTTCTGCAGTGCATCATAAACACCTACACCAATAAAGAAACAGAAAACTTATGAAGAAAACTGAAACAACAAGTGTAAGATGGGTGTCAGGTGAGTGAACTCAACATGCCTTTCTCCATCCAATCAATCAGTCTCCGTGACTCCTCGTCCACTGGCATAAGCTTCTTTATCTTTATTTCTGGTAGACAAAATTTGTGGTCAGAAAACATATTTTCCAGGTAGTATTTGAATTTAAACTGAAATGAGAAGGATATAGAAAGACAGCAAGCTCACCTAAGGCGGGAACAGACTTATCACTGAAATACTTCTCGGGAAAAAGGCCTCTGATGTAACTAATATTAAATATGGCTATGCGTAGCAGATTCCTCGTCTGTCTCAGGTCAAAACCAGTAGAAAACATGAGATCAACACAGAAGAGCTAAAGAAATAAGCATACCACAACTTTGGCCAATTCAAAATCATGAGATTTCTGCCGTAGTTTTACACAACTAAATATCAATAACGCCTATATCGTAACAAAATTCTGACCAAAATCAACAGAAGAAACAGCACTGATTCGAACTAATAGCCTATTTACTGTCAAATTTAGGTCCACAACAGTCAATGATCGTTGATTAGAGCCTATTCACAGGTTATCATATAAACAAGCTCAAGTTAAGAATGCATTAGTAGAAGTGTGAATTTTGCTATTCATTTTCATAGATAGCTGATAGATCAAAGGATTTGCGAGTACTAAGATCACTAAAGAGAAGAACATAACAACGTTACGATAGAATCAACTAGAGGTGAGAGTAAAATATAGATTCAGCTCCTCGATCAGTTACTTACACACTCACGTTGAATTAACAGTCAATGATAGTTCATTACTAGCATATTCATCCTCAACTCATAGAAGCTTGCAACGCATGAGTATAATAGCTCGAAAACAGCGACTCATGGATTTCGCCGCTTACTTGCATCGATTGATGAAAGATCAAACAATTTGTGTCCTCTTCTTAAAGAAATAACATAAATCAAGGTAAAATCATCAAGATGTTTTGGAATAATTTTTACTGTAAAATTTAGGTTCCGTTAATCGTCAATAATTTTCCATTATATCAAGTTGATGCACTATCCTTATTTCGTATATGATCGTTCCAACACACTAGAATTCATTACTGGCCAATTCCAAATATCGCAAACATTTTTCATAACAACGGTTTCCAAGTTTGACCAAGCGGCAATGAACAAATTGAGACGATGAAATACATATCTAATTTGGATCAATCGTACTTAGATATATGTTCGAGATCGTTTATTATGAGGTGTTCGAGGTCAGTTTGTTTATTTAACAAGCCTCTACGAATGAGTCGAGCTGTTAACTAACTCGAACTCGCTCTTTTACTTACTAAACGAGCTTCAAACTCGAGGTCAAGTTCAGATAACAAATATATGAGCCGAGTCCATAACTAGTGGAGTCGAATCCATGACGAACTGAGCCTCGAATTGCGCAGAAATCCATTCGTTCGTTGCTTGAACCAACACATTACATTCAAGGTTTCCAAATTCTACCGAATAGCACCGAGAAACTAAGACGATGAAATTAACATCTAATTTGGTGAAATCGTTTGAAAATGACATTCGTAAACAGAATAGTATACCAGGAGAAGCGAGTCCTGCTCGGTGATCTCCGATTCCTTCAATTTCTGAGCAACAACCTGAGAAAATTACAGAACCGATCATTCATTATTCAGAGGAGATGTTAGAAACAACTTTGAAGAATCGGAGAAGATGAAGCAGAACGAGAAGAGAAATCTGTGCGCGCTCACCATGTTTAGAGAGAGATTTGAGATGATTTCACGAAGAATGTGAGAAGAGAGGAGCGAGAGAGATTCAAACGGAAATTGGTTTTTCGAAAGTTGGAAATGCAGGGAGAGAAGGGAGTTCGTAAGAGTGAGGAACACGGCGGGAGTGTGAAGGCGTTGAGCTGGGGATATATATAGGCGCGAAGGTTTTACTTAACCATGGTTAGGAAGGAACCAGTGGTGTGGTTAGACGTTAGACTGAGCAATGATACTAAGGCCCCGTTCCGCTAACTCAAAAAGCCAAAAGCCAGCTTATTGTGTTTTTCAAGACAGTTCATCCCCTCACAATACATCACATAAAAAACCACAAAAGTCAAACGCGTATTACGAACTCTCACATAAAAAACCCAAAAAACCAAAAAACTAATCTTAGTGGAACACCCCTAATAATCGAGGGAAGTTGGGTCTGCTGTCAGGCTGAAAAAACCTGTCCATCCAGAGTCTGATCAAATTTATAAAATAAAATAAAAAATGTTAATTAGTGCTTTAAAAAGTTAGATTATAGTAAAACTTACGTAGAAATTCAAAATTCATTATAGTAGTAACGTTTTTTTATTTCTCTCATCGAGACGAAAATTAATACTCTCTCAAAAATTGTGACGGAAAATTAAACAACAAATTAAAAGTGAATAGTACTGAAAAAAAGAAGTTACCTTTAACTTATAGACAAAAGGAATCAAAAAGTACTTGACAAAATACCAAAATAAACTTAGGGAGAGTCACCATTAATGAGCTTAAATATGTTGTTTAAATTTTATTTGTTAATGAGATGAGTTGATCCTTTTTTTTTAGACGTGGGACTACAATTTTTCTAACATGAGGCAGGCTGAGTAAATTTCTAAGGTTGATTTGTTTATGTTATTTGTAAATCAATTTGGAAGAGGGAGTACAAGGTTAAGTTTAGTCAATTTGTGAGCCGAACAGGACTTGTTCATTCTTGCCTTGAAAAGTTAAATGAGCTTAAAATATACTTACTAGTATGTTTAAAATTTGCTTGTTAATCAGGTGAGTCGATCTTAAACGAGCTTCAATCAAGCCCCATCATTTCTCAAGTAGCTTGAGTTATTTAGACATCAAATTAGTCGAGTATAAGTTCAAGCTTAATTTGTTTAAGTTATAAACCAATTTAAACTTAAACGAGTTTTCATCGAGCGAACACGAGCTCAAACTCAAGTAGCTTGATTTGTTTGTCAATCTGAGATGTGGTAAGCTGGCTTTATTCATGGGCGCCAGGTTTAACCATGACTAGGATCGAACTAGAGGTGTGATTAGTCGTTAAACTCGAGATACACCTTCACAAAATACCTGGGTACTAGTAATATCAAGGTACACCTTGACAAAATTGAAGGTCAAAAAATGTCTTGTACAATCTCTTGTAAGGGGTGCAAAGCACCCAGGTGCACAGCAACCCCGGATTCCTGCTTTCGCAAATCACTGTAGGCCTGATAGCAGTAAAATGACAATATCGGCAACCAACGGTGCCTTCATTTGTCAAGGATAAAAGAACTTCTCAATTATTTTGAGCTTGAAATACATTGTAACAAGTATCATCCTCAACGGTACATCATGCATTTACATTAACAACAACATAATTCTGATCCCTAAACTTGATACTGACACAGAATTTTTTAACCAAATAACTCACGAAGCGTGCTATGCCCCGAGAAGTCTAAAATACAGGTAAAGACTGATTCCAAACAAACAGTAAAACTGAGAAAATCATCTTTCGAAAGAATCTCCAGTGTTGGAGATTGAAGGACAGATGGCTGCAGCTATTTTATCTCTTAGGTTGAACCTCTGAGAAATCACCGGCCGAACATCTTCAACACCAATTAAACTCTCCAAAAAAGGGAGTAACAAAAGCAACTCTTGATCTGAACGATCATCAAACCAACTCTCAATTGGTATTCCATTGTCCACTTGGAACCCGAAGGCCTGAAAATATAACCACCAACCGTGTTAGGGAAAACTGCATCTCGTCCTTATTTCGAACTTCAGCAATTTAGTGAGCACAACCAAATAAGATTGCATGAACTATTGAAATGGTTGTACTTCTACAAGAAATTTACATAATTCTGATGTTACATGCAAGTCTTTCTAGTCCAACAATACTTCCGTGGTTCTAACGCTATTTCTTCCATTTTTTCTGGGCAAAAAATCAAGATGCCATTTGTAGGATCCATCATGACGATACAGAAAAGGTTTAATACATTGCTAGTATTAATTAACGGCCAAACTTTAGCAACAGCTAAATTTAACAGCCTTAATAGCCGACAATTGACGTACTTAATTTCAAACTTCATGCTAAATTGTAATAGCAGCCCAAATAGCAATTTGTTGAAGTTTTGGAGAAGCTCTAAGAAGGAAAATTTTGCCGTTGCTAGAGATCAGAATGCTAACAATTGACTACACAAGTACATCTTAACACATAGATTGCAGAGGCTTCCATCAACATTTATAACGCAGCTTAACCAGCTTCTGACCATCCACTATTTTCTAGATACTGAAGTCCAAGCTATTTATAGGAATCTCCAACAGATGGAAGAAGGGTAAGATAAAAGACAAGTAACAGAACACAACAATTTCTTGCAAGCAGAAACCTGATAGTGACTGGAAAAGGAAGAATTCCAAAAACAGTACCTGTGGAGAGTTGTCGATTATAATGACACGTGATAAATCACGGCCAAGAACTGAAAGATCTTTGAGGTAATTTCCCTCCACAAAAACACACGATTCACGATAAACTCGATGGCGAAATATCCTCCTTTTCGGATCCAGCACATTAAGAAGCTGCTCAGCATAAATGCTTTGACTAGCAGTAAATATAATAATTTCGAAAAGGCCTGCTACCCTCTCCAAAAAATCATTGAGAAAAGGACGGCATCGGACATAGATTGTATGCTCTTTGAGGTTAAAATTCACAGGAAAGGTGAAATCTGCATCATCACAAGGTTCTAGTGTAGAGTGCACCAATGTCTCTGTAAAGTAAAACAAGTCACCCTCAATGCATGCCACGAAAGCCTATAGCTTATACTTTAATCAATATCCTGAAAAGCATCAATATAGAGATGGAAACTATGGACATAATCTACAAGAGTATAATCAAGTAGTAGACAAAGATAGCTAATGCGAGTCACACTTCTTGCAGTGAGTATACATACAAAAATTTGTATTTCGATGGAGTATGGAGGTACTTGCGTCAAATCACACATGCGCAAATACATGCAAGTGTGGTACCCGTGCTATGAATGGAAGCACGGGAAAACATATGTTATGTCTTATCATGCCTACACTTTCCAACATAGTTTTCTCTAAAACCACACGCAAATAAATGAGAGAAGTGGTAGACAATAAATGAGTGACTTGAGGAATTGGAATCGTGGAAGAAGAAACCAATGTGAGATGAGAGAGTGATGTGGATTGATTTTCTTAGAAGAAAGAGATGGTGCCAAGTGGACTACACTACTTTAGCACAGAATATAGATTTAGTAATAGATAGAGATCTATGTTTGCCTGTGTAAATACTTATCAGCAAGACAATAGACATATGTATACAAACACCTTTATAAATAGAATAAATTACCATTAAGGTAAGAAAACAAATATTTATTACCATTAAGGTCAATCACACTTTTTTAATTACCATTCAGGTGGGTCATTCTTTTTTGGAGTTTAGGCACTTAGGTAATCATACAGTTTCATAGGGTTTTAGAAGTTGAGGCACTTTCATATGGTTTTGAGAGTTTAGGCACTTTCATTAGGGTACCCTAGGGTTTAGGTTTAGGCACTTTAATAGGGTACCCTATGGTTTAGGTTTAGGGTGCACTTTCCTATTATAGGATTTTAGTGGGTTAGGCACTTTCATAGGGTACCCTAGGATTTAGGCACTTTCATATGGTTTGAGAATTTTAAAGTTTAAAATGTACAAAAAAAGAAAAAGGGAGAGAGACAGAGAGAGAGAGAGAGTGTAAAGAGTGAGGAGAGAGAGAGTGAAGACTGACTTAGAGAGAATCTCCAGGAAATTCATTCCGTTCCTGCGCAGTGTGCGCACATGGGGGTGCCGGGTGGGCCAGTGGAGTTATTGGTGCCTTTTGAAGTTTTTTCTAGAGTGCGTGAGGAACGGCACACCAAAAAAGGACCGGCCGGTACTTTACTCTTATATATATATGTGGAAATATTAGAAATATCTTAACAAACACCTTTCAACACGAAAATAACCAAAAGCAAGTTCCAATGGTTCTGATTTCGATTGTGACTTAACACCTATAATTGATATTGATAATTAAAAGTGGTTGAACAGGCTGTGTATCAATTGTTTTCTTGGAGACTTTTTGAGAATAGGAAAAGATTGGCACATCTACAAAATAAGATGTTTAGTTCTCATCATGGTGATTGAAGAATGAAGACAAACAAATCCAAGGTCTCACGCTAAAAGGAGATGGTTATTTGCCCAATAGAGAGCAATGATAGTCCAATTGCCCCAAATATCAGATCGGCCAATTAGAGCAAAATCCACTCACAGAATGTAAACGTGTTAGTGCATGAAAAGTCAACTTGGAGATCCATACCCTTGAGCATCCCAATCAGTAAATACTGTAATAATACAATTAGAACAAAGTGTTTCTTTGATTCGTACCGTCCAAGTCCAAAACAAGAGTAGTGCGAGGACAACTCCGCGTCTGCTTTGGTAGCAGCATCCGTCGAAAAGTAGGGACCACTGACGACAGGTCTGGCAAATTCTTCATAAAAAAATACGGGTCAAAGTCATCAAATTCTTCACATTCCTCATCCTCTACACAAACATCAGTTGACATGTGATCTTCATCTCGCTCATTAACGCATTCCAAATTTGAGTTTTTCATAGAAAGGTATATAGCTGAAACTTCAGGTGACAGGTTGCCACCAAAATCTGCAGCACATGAAACAAAGAATTTGTATCTCAGAAAATTATCCTGCCATATTCAGCCCATTTTTCTATAAACATTTGTAGGCACTCCAACCACTAACTCACCAGGGCATGCCACATTCATCAATGTCATTGTGTGCTCGCTCGAATCGTGCACAAGGTTACCGTTCAGCATATCCATCTGTGAGTTATCTTTTCCAAAATCCTGAAATTTATCATCCCCACTCGCAAAATATTTGATGAAATCAACTGCGAACAGTAGCAATGGAGATATGCATAAAAGGAAGAGTAAATGAGGGAACTATTGCACAAGAAAAGGAAGGAAACATAACTGGGTAAAAAAAACATCAGTTCATCATTTACCTCCACTGGCAATTTCCCCTCCAACACTTCTAGAATTGTGAAATGTAGGAGAAGAAAATATGGTTTCCAAAATTCGATGAGCAGTTCCATCATCACGGCCCTGAAAAATGATAATATTAATAGGAAGTGTGGAATGAAGCTCAAGCAATCAAACAAAAGCAGTTTGTCCAACCTTAAGATTTTTTGATAATTTTCTATATAATAAGAGTGTTCACTAAAGAGAAAACTTGTAACAAGATGCAGTTGATTCAGATGGGTTTCCACAAGAGACTTCACATAGGAGATTACTAAACTCTCACACAAGTAGCGGGGGTGGTATCGCATTCTTTGCCGAGGGGACAGGGAAGCGAAACATGGCAAAGATCTGATAGTCTGAATTTGGAAACAAAATGAGAAGTATTTTCAAACTACAGCACAACAGACGAACAACAATTTGTTACAAAATTCCCTTTTGAAATTTTCTATAGTGCATAACTAATCTGCTTTCAATCTAAAAGAAGACAACTACCATCTAAGGAGACTTTGCAGGTCCATAAAACTATAAAACCACAACCTTGAGCAGTATCTGTGTCACTGAAAAAAAAAAAAAATTGGTTGTGAATGATATTGTTTTTCCAAGAAAAAGTGTGGAATCCAAGTACCATAACCCATTAGACAGTGACAACTATGGTTCAAACAAGCATTCTGTATCCATTGATCAAACATACAAGATGTGCCCTACAAATATAATGAAAGCGCGTGTGCCAAAGTGAAGACTAAATCCAAAACGAAATACAGAAAATTTAAGACATGCAAAAAGATAGGGAACCAGCCATCACCCACCATTTAACACCTTTTAGTGACTTTTATCTGTTGCAGAAAAGGGCTACTTACCTTATATTCCAAGGAGACACATTCAGTTGCATTGTACCCCAAACAGGCGTTAGAATCATCATCATCTGCCATTCCATATCTAGTATTCAAGTTTCTGGCAGGAACATGCTCCTGTCTATTCTTTGCATGAGTGCCACCTGAAAGTTCCATCAGCCAGGTTATGCAGGTGCAATTATTCTCCACGAAATGTACAGATCAAAGAACAGCAATGATGTAACACTGTTGAAATTTATGTTCAATAATAGTACTCCCTCCGTCCCAATTTGTTTGCTCACTACGAAACTACGTGCAATTTTCAAACTAAAAAATAATGTACTTGCAAAAATAATTTTCTAATCAATATGGATCTTGTTTGATAGATCTCATTGAAAACTTTAATACGATACAAAAAAAATTCAAAAATTATTTTGATAAATACATTAATTTTTAGTTTGAAAATTGCACGTAGTTTCATAGTGAGCAAACAAATTGGGACAGAGGGAGTATAATATAGTACCCTTCAATCAAGTAAGACCCTGAATTAAAGTAGCAAGTGCCAATTTGTGATACCCAGTTGATGCCACAATATCCGTGTGCATATAAACAGGAAATAATATGAAAACCAAGGCAAAAGGTCGCATAAAGAAGAAAAGCAAGCCAAAATCAAGCAAGCAAGAAGAAGGCACAAATATGCTCAACAAAAATAAGTCCGTCCTTCTCATACTTTGTCTCATTTTCACTTCGATTATTATTGGTATTATTGAAACATGTCAGAGGTTAATAATCAGTAGCACCGAATAGATGAAAAACCAACTAACCATATTTTTGCTTTCTAGCCGATGATGTGATTATCTCTGTGACTTTCTTCTCTGCAATTTGCACATTGTCAGACACCTTCTTCTGATGTCTTGAAGCCTTTGGACTGGCAGGATCGCGGGCAGAGCTTCTTCCACCAACTTTTTTCTTAGTTAGCATTTCCAACTTGAAGGAGGAGGTCCAATTCTTAAGATGTGTAGTTGCTACTCAACCAACCAAAATACACCAATAGACCAGGAAAGAATGGTCTCCTCCCTAAGACATTTGGTCTGAAGATCTTTTAACTTACAATACTATTCAAACTTCAAAAATGGAAAACGTTCAAACACGACCATAAAAGAATCACTGCAGCTTTGGAGTCAGGATCTGCGTACTAACCATCACCTTCTCTTCTGCAAAAGTTAAATAAACCCAAGATCAATGATCACCAATAGTCATCCAGGTAATGAACAAAACGATCAAAAATCTCGTAAGAAAACATATTCCAAATAATCAGTGCCATGTTTCCACCAAATGATAGTCTTGCAATTAGACTTTTTGCTCTCAACAAAAGGTCAATAGCCGAAAGAAGAATTATTTTCTGATGACAGACTAAAGAGATATCAGAACTCCCCCGTATTTTACACCACAAAAAAATTAGAAAGTCATCCACACAGCACAACCGCTAAAGACAGGAAGTTCTCTATAGAGTAGAAAGAGCAATAGTTACTCATTTTGTTCAGAAATGGCTCTTTTCCAGCATTAACTCTATATGAGATGAGATTGTACCCTTTTATGGATCCAACAGGGGTCTTGACTACAAACCCCCACCCCTAAATTTCTAAAAACCCTTGTACTTTACTTACTATTTGCAAGGTATCAAGAATCATAAGGGTTTGTACCCCCAAGTCATATAAGTTCGCCCACCAAGGTTGAAATCCTGGATCCATACCTAGATTGTCACTGTTCCCTTCAATATATATGAACCTTTAACCTACTGCTCTGTGCAACACGTCAATACATCGTTGTTGCAAAATAAGAAAGCGTTATCATGTCTACTGCTTCTACAAAAAATTTAAGTTATTTTTCCGACATTTGGTTCATCGCATAATATCTTTGGCGCAGGGGATTTAAGTTTTGAGTCCTTTGACTGTATCCTTCCAGAGAAAAGGATGTGTCAAGAACCAAGATGTATGACAGATTATTGGCCAAAAAGTACTGCTATGAGTAGTATGATAAATAACCCGTCAAGTAATATAGAGAACAAAACAATGCTACGTGATTATTCACCTTTTGATGAGTATTTTCCTGCTTCCCTCTCAAATCATTATAAAAAATAAAAGCGATCCCTAACCTTTGCCATTGAAAATTTCTCAACTTCATAATTGGAACTAGAATCTTATCGTTTCACCATACACAACAAAATAAAGTAAAAACGCACGCATATATTGTATGGTAAAGTTGTAGGTATGTTAAATGACCAAGCTACTTGAGCTTGCCTTGTGCTTAAAGCCTATTGTGACTGCCTTCTTACATAAACAAACCTGACTCATCTAGTAACGAATCAAGCTTGAACACTTCCAATAACATCATTAAGTATTCAAACTAAGATTGAACAACCCACCTCTTGGCTCAACTCAACTCTTTGCACCCCCAATAAAACATCTTAGCTAAAATGAAAAAAACAAAAACAACTGTATCTATGGATGCATGCGTGTGTACATGTCAATCTATGTACGCATATACTACTGGTGACAATTTCCTTGTGATTTAAAGTACCACTCTTTCTTTTTGACCATTCATATCCAACTAACAAATCATTCGCATGGGTTTACCCTCAATATCTAAGCATATTTCACCAAGCAAGTAATTCACTGTGACTCAACACAACAAGCCCTCTCAAACTATAACTAAAACGCTAAGAACAGGAGTAAGACAAATCCAAATCAACCCTGATTATAAGTAGTAATTACAGGGGGGGGGACAATGAATTAAGAATTAAGCTGAAAGCAAGTTCTGAACTCCATACCTGAGACGAATTCGAGCAAAAGAACCTTAAAAGAACTGAAGCTCAATTAAAGGTCGTTTGAGACTGACTCATCTAGTGACAAATCGAGCTTGAACACTTCCAATAAGATGATTAAGTCTTCAAACTAAGCTTGAACAACCCATCTGTTGGCTCAATTCAACTCATTGCACCTCAATCTATGCATGCATGTATACAACTATCTATGTATTATGAATATACTACTTGGTGGAAATTTCCTCGTAGATAAGTTCCACAACTTCAACAAGCAAGTAATTCACTGTAACTCAACACAAACTAACTAAAAACCCTAAGAACAGAAGTAAGACAAACTCCAATCAACCCAGATTCTATAAGTAGCAATTACAGGAAAACCCACTCAAATTACGCTGAAAGCAAGTTCAGAACACAGCACAAACTAACTAAAAAACCCTAAGAACAGAAATAAGACAAACCCAAATCAACCTAGATTATAGGTGGCAATCACAGAAAAATCCACTAAGATTAAGCTGAAAGCAAGTTCAGAAGACCATACCTGAGCCGAATTCGACCGCAAAAACTTCCCCAGAACTGAAGCGATGTTAGGTGTTTTTGCAAGTGGAAAAAGCAGCAACTCCAGCCATTGTTGAGAGAGAGGGAGAGAGAAATTCAGTTTGAAGGACAGAAATTCTAGGGTTTTTACCAGTGATGGAATTTGAGAGAGATTTTTCCCTCCAAAGATTGGAAATGGAGAAATAGAGAGGGAAAATGGAAAACAGATCGGAAATGTTTCACTAGCAGTGGAGTATTTTTTGTCTGAATGAGTGGAAAAATTGATTTATCTGAAATTTGGAGGAGAAATTTTTAGACGACGCGCTGTTTTTCCTCTTTGTGTAACTACAAACGCAAGAGTTTGGAAACAATTTGTACTCGCTTTCTTTCGGCTGCCATCTTTTGTAATGTGTTATGCGATTGAGACACGTGTTTGTCTTTTAATAGCGCGTGTATTATTCAAAGGATGGCGAGTAGAACATATTTTTCTTCGTTTTCTTCTGACTACTAACTGTTTTTTCATGGGGCTCCTCAGCTTTTTGTGGAATTTGTAATGGAGTCCTTCATTTTCTGTAGTAATCTGAATAGCCCTATGTAAAGGAAAAATGGGAAAGACTAATCTGCCAACTGAGCTTCAATTCATTTTGGTGCAAAATCAAGATCGTGTGCTCAATTTTATAAAATTTGGCCACAAGTTATGACCACAAAATTTAAGGATAGAAACGATAAGAATTTTTTAGCTTCTAAGCAATTTTCGGTTCGGTCTTCGAATTATTTAAAAGTATATTCATGATTTCTCATCAGGTCCCTCTTTAAAACAAATATACACATGGCAGTCAAAAGAGGGAAAAAAAAATAACAGGGAGATAGAAATGAATTATGAAGTGAGACTCTTTACAATTGATGAGTGAAAAATATTTTAAGAAGCCACCACAACTCATAGGGTTAGAACTCAAAATTGTTTTCAATGTTTTAAAACAAAATTTTCATCCACATTAGACCAATCTCGAGTTTGATGGGTAAGACTTCAGTAACGAGCACCTCAAAATTTAAACAATTACGTGGATGTTACATCGATGTCAACCTCATTTGCTCATGGAAAATAAGATGGGAAAACGTAACTGCAAAGGGTGAACAACGAGAGTTTCACAAGCGCACACAAAAAAATTCAAACAAAACTGAAATGGCAGTAAATTTGCAATTTACAGAGGCTCGAGGACCATTTCGGAAAGTTTGAAAGGAGGAGCCGAATTCAAACTTCTTTTAAATGAAAGTCTGGAAAAATTGGTGGTGCCTCGTAGACAAGAATCTTTTTTGAAAATTTGAAAAGTGAGATCTAACGGTGGGAGTGGGGAGTGGCCATAACACATCGTCAGACCAATTTGAATTACGGGTATCCAATGCAATAATGATATATACACATATTTTCAACCACACACAACCACACACCCTCTCACATGTGGATTATATGGACTAAAATAATCCACGTCCGCACAGTTTTTTTTCTCTGATTTTTTTTTTTTTTTTGGTTTCACAATTTTCTGAATTTTGTGACCGTCGCGCGTAAGCAGAAAGTTTTGCGGGACGTTTGGCAACATTTGATGTTTTTAGTTTCTAAAAAACTGAAAGTAGAATCATGTTTATTTAAAAAAATAAAATAAAAAACATGTTTAGTAATGCATTTTTTTAAACATTACAAAATAGAAAATAACATTAAAACATGTTGGGCAATATAGTATCATTTTGTTATTATCGTACGTAAGCATAAAGTTTTTAATTTCTAGTATTTTATTGTTGTCAGTGATGTTAATAGATGCTAAAAAACTCAACTCCATAACCTTATCATTTGGCATAGTACCCATCATGAAAACAAATTTCGAAAGAACTAAGGTTCAATTTTTTTAAAAAAAATAATTGGACAAACAATTCCAAAAACAAACGAATATCCGATTTTCTTTCATGTGAGCTTTGTTTCAATTTGTTTTCAAAATCAAGAAATAAACAAGGAGTTGATTTTCACACTACCTTATCCTCGGCACTCAATTTTGTTGTTATTAATGTAAATTTTACGATATTATTTTTTGATGTGTAAAAATTGAACTACTTAAAGCATACTAATGAAAATTCATGTCCATGATAAAGATAGAAAAAAGAGTGCATAAGTAAGAAAAAAAACAAGTGTAAAAATCATTCACCAATAAAAAGGACACAATAAAAGAAAAGAAAATAATTACAAGGAAGTTAGCCTGAACATAGTAGAGTAATATGTTAATGAGATTTTTAAGAGTAGTTGATTGACTATCAGTACTCTTGAAAGTTTGTTTATGAATTGCAGGGTGGAAGTTTAAAGCATCTCCAATTAAGAATACTCCATCCGTACCATATTGTTGGGTCTCTTTTCTTTTTTGGACGCCTCAAATTTTTTTATATTCAATATGGATCTTGTATGATAGATCTCAATTAATTTTATTAAACAAAATTGTTGGAATGACAAAAATATCATAGATTATGAGATATAAAAAATTATTTCAAACATTCAAAAAGGTAAAGAGGCTCAATAATATGGGACAGATGGAGTATTAAATTTGACGGGTATGACAAATTCATGAATTAGGATTTGAAAAACTCCAACCATAGAGTTTGGGTCTTTGGGATGTGTATTTAGACTTATCGGATTAGTGAGCCCGTTTGGTCGATGGATTAGGTTTGGGAATTCCTCTTAAACTCAGGCCCGGCCCAATATGAAATAATGACAATAATGTGCATTCGATATTTATACTACCAAAAAATTGTTCAAAGAAGAAAGAAAAAGCACTCCCATGCATACTTATATATACACACATTACCCTACTATTTTTTAAAGCATATACATATATACATTGGTCTTAACTGCAATTATTATGATTGTTAACTCTTATTTATAGTAGTAGTTGGATTGATTAAGTTCTAAGTATTTGGTAGTATAATTTAGAAAAATAAATAGGGTAATTGGACGGGCTTGAGAATATTAAACAAAGCCCGATTATTAATGAGCTGAGTTTGGGCATACACAAGTCTTGGTTTTATATATCAAGCCTAAGTCAGCCCGGCCCGATATATGTGCACCCCTAAACTTTGGTTTTTTTATTTTTTTTAAGCCTCTTTAATAGTTGATGTATGTGAGAAAATGACCCGTATCGAAAAAACGTGAAAAGCCAAAAAAAGAAAAAATTGAAGCCCAAAATCCCCAGGTTTTAAATACTTACATTAGATACTTCTTATAAATAATTATATTTGTTTACAAAATCCCTCAAAATTTAGGCAAATGCCCACTATCCAACGTATGGTAAACCCTCGATCAAATCGATTTCCATTTTTTTATAACTACATGATTAAATTAAGATCGAGTTTATAGCCAGTGGAGATTGAACAGTCTACAAATCAGAATGATTTTCATTTTTCAAATAAAAGGATATAAACTAAAATAAACTATTTTTATTCACTGTCCAAATCAGAAATTAGTAAAATGTAGTACGATTTTTCGACAAGCGGAACAGCGTGTGCATGAAGAGTTGATTATTAGCCTTACTTGGAAGGTTTATCCCACTATAATCAAATGGCTACCTCATTTACTAAAATTAAATGTCGATTTTATCATTTGGAAAACTCCCCCGAGCCAATTCCTTCATCAAGGGTGGCTGTTTTTTCTAAAAAAATTTCATGTGATTCTTGTCTGTCCTCAACAAAGTTCTTATCATTTTGAACCAAAAAAAAAAATCCGAAGATTTGTTATTGTTTAAAAAAACTTGCTCAATTTTCAAATTAAGCTTAATCAAGCTACTACGTACGCGACTGTTTCAGCTTTTGAGGAGTGAAAATTTTCAAGCTATTTGAGATTGACTCGTAGTAATCTGCTATACCTTGTTTAAGTCCGGCTCACCAGATAAATTACTCTTTAAAATTTGCAACTAAACGTGAAGAGTTGATTATTAGCTTGTTTGACTCGTTTATCGTTTTTTTTTTTTTTTTATGCCATTTCTCATTCCTAATCTATTACATGGGAAGGGGGAATGAGACTCGATCCCGAGATGCAGTATGAGACGTCTAAAAGCTCTACCACATGAGTTAGCCACCGCTTGCACTCGTTTATCGGTTGAAGACTCCAAAATATGTGCGCTACACTGCTACTGAGGATATTTGTGAGGGAGGTACTTTCCAAAGCTGCACAGAATGAGAATATATTGGTAGGCAAATCAATATTGCACATTTCTTTCCGGTTTAAGTTTTCCGTAAACTTTGGATAAGGATATGAATTACGGAGTAATTTACATCTTACATCAAGAATTAAAATCCGAGTAATTCAATTCCCAGAGTAATGAAATTTTAGGTGCAAGAACTTATAAATGTGAAATCAGAAAATCCTAGTAGATCAAGGGCCACAAGGCACATGAAACTTAAGCCAAACAAAACAACAATTACTAATAATTAATGTTGCAATTACACGGATCCAGGGCCCTCTAGTGAGGGGGTTCACAACACTCGTGTAGTGAGCTTCCTCGGTTGTTCGATCGGATATCAACAATTCGGGTCATCTTACATTTTAAAAAGCATTTTTACGTTTAATTTAATCTCAATTTATCCAAACCTTTGATCGTCAATCGAACGGCCGAGGAGTTAAGACACGCGTGTAGTGAGTTCCCTCGCTACGCGCCGGCAATTCCCAACAACACACTTGCACTAACACTGATATGATGTGGGTCTCACACACTTGTGTAGTCCCTTTACCTTCTTTTTTTTAAAATTTTTTTGTTAAGTTTGCCTGGATTTGATGAAGAATTTGTTCATTTTAATTTTATACAGATTGGGAAAAAATGAAGGTCCATTTCGCCTTGTCCATCAAGTTTCGATTTTCATTTTCTTTCTTCTTTTTTTAGGAAAGACTACAAATCTACAATACACACCTCCTATTCTGGGTGTGCATCATGTGCACCCTTAAAAAAGTTACGAATCGAATACCTCGCATGAATAAAAAGTTACGAAATGCAAAATTAAACGTTACAAATTATAAAGAAAATATTATTAATCATATTGCTAAAAAGCTATGAAACACTAAAAAAAAGTTACAATTGGTCATGAGGTGGCACAATATGAATCATACAATAGGTGTGTATTGTAGTCATTCCCTTTATTCGGGGGGTCTTGCTAATGTGTGTCAAATGGTACACAATAAGCATACAAACAAACAAAAACACACATTTCAATACACATTTTACATTTTTCAATACACTTTCACATATTTCTATACATTTTTTTATACATTTCAATACACTTTTTCAATCTTAACGTGTGCCCAATAAAATTGGACCGCATTTCAATTTTATACGGTCTCTACTCGCATATTTATTGATATTCAATTTTAAATTTACTCTACTTTTTAGGAAAATTGGACCGTATTTCACTTTAAATTAGTCGTTCATGCATATATATATATTTTACATATGGTCTTACTGATTTTTCTGAAAGTGAATAATGTTTTTTGTAATATTTACGAAATAAACAATTTGAATCATTGTTATAAACCCGTTATAGGGCCCACAACGATCAAGATAGTAATTTCCTTCAGAGTCGGTGCTTGTTACATGAATTTAGATTCTGTAATTGGTCGATGACGAAGGAATGAAATTTATGAAGTTCAGAGCATTTTCTCTCTCTATATATTCTTTTCTTCCCCTCTCTTCTTCGCGTCCGTAGACTGTAAACAAGAAAGTCTATGCACACACAATTAAAACACAATTGTATTTGATACCGTTCGATTCATATGGAACCATATGTATCGAACGCTTCCGGGCACTGGTTCTTCCACTAACCCTAACTTGGGAGATTTCTACCCCCTCTGTCTCTCTGTTTTTTTTTTTCTTTTCTGGTTGAGTTATTTCGAAGACCAATGTGGATCAAATGTTTTCGGACAAGATTTTATTCGGAGCTATCTTTAAAATTTGTGTTCGTAACATTGCTTGTTCATAAATTCTTCAAAATTGGCTATTCATCAACTCGGGCCTTAGACTTCGCAAATAGACATTGAAACGGTGTACCAAATTTGAATTCCCTTTCCCAAATAAGGAAAATGCTAACGTTTGTCCGTTAAGATTGAAAAAGTGTGTTAAAATGTATATGAGAATATGTGAAAGCGTATTAAAAAGTGTAAAAGGTGTATAAGAGTATGTGTTTTTATTTATTTATATGCCTATTAGATGTACATTAGCAAGACCATTTATAAAAATAACATTCTCTACGAGATCTTTGATACGAACAATTCGAAATATTATTATGCGCCTAGAACTATTTCTTCCGGTGGGAACAATTATCATCTGGTAGCGACAATTCATTTTTGTAATTGGGTGATTCAGAGATCACAAAGGGCAACCTGCATAACGTGATGATAATATTTTATTCGTAAAGAGTAACGCGTGGTGATGGTCGAGAGTACTCAATAATTAGCGGAAGATATAAAAAGATATGTATAGTAGTATATTATACGTAGTATTTCTTACGCTCTCACAGTAGACTGAGAGTACATGTGGTCCCACTGTGGGCGTTCACCCCCTCACATGTATTGAGAGAGAGGCAGAGTGTAATGGTGTAATTCTTTTCCAACAAACTCACGGTCACATGTTATATACCCAATCATTGGATACCCCCCCGTAACAAACCGTGTGACTGAATAACGAATAACAATTTGGAAATGAGTACCCGCTCTAATTACTAAACGTTAATAAGAATTAATTGCATGGTTAATCACCTATAGCCTGCTACGTACATTATGTATATATATATATATAAACCAAGTCATATCTTTCTTCTCACATCTCTCTCTCTCTCTCTAGACAGTGAACGTAAACATGGTAATATCTTCTGACCATTCTACTTTCATTTACAAAAAAAATTTATGATTCTTCTACGTATGTACTGAAGCATTCTTCTGTAAGGATCAAATTCCGGAGTCTCTTTGTTTTGACAATTCCGTACGACAAAACACATATTTCTATCGAGTTGTAATTTTATTATTTTTTATAGGAGTCATTATTTGTAATTGAGAGTGAGTGTTTCGGATATAAAAAAATGATCAACTACAACGAGATGGATAAAAGGCCCAGCCCGAGACTTGTTATTTTGCTCCTAGGGTTTGACTTGGACTATAGTCCATAGTGATATAAAAACCAAAGATGCAGCCAAAGAAATTGCTTTTGAGATAGAAGGCTAGCTATACACACAACGACTACTGTGAGGAATATATGACATGCACCAGTAAAGAAAAAATAGTGCGTGCATATTGATACCTTTGGTGATTATAAAAGGTCTTCGGCGACTGTTCCTTTTGGTGAAGCAATTCCTTGGGTAAAGTTTTAAAGGTATTGGAAGGCTTGTGTGATTCAAGGCAGTGGCGATCAAGATTACTGGGTGCGGTGTACGTGTGACTCGGCAAGTGATACTTAGAACGTTGTGAGGATTTACTTCGTTTGGATAGGTATATCTGTAACTGCACAATGATTATAGTGGTTTTGATTCCTTCCCGTGGTTTTTTACCCATTTAGGGTTTTCCACGTATATCCTAGTGTTCTCTGATTAATTGCTTGCGTAGTTTGTGATTTGTTCATATATTAATTTTTATTGAGATAAAAAGATAAAACCTAGCAAATTATTAAACCTAGGCGATCTAGGATTTTTCAATATATATATATATTATTAAGGGGAGAGATCCCAATTAAATTTGTGACTAAAGGAGAGAATATTCTTGTCATCTCTATAACTGCAATGATCGATGGTGAAATACATTGATTGAAGAATCAAAGGACAGCTCGCTAGTAACTTCAATATTCTACCCTACATAATCGAGATACATTGCATCATAACACAAACTCTAGAACACCGCAAGTCCATTCATATATTAAAGCCTACACTGCTATAGAACACCTTGACTTTCGAATTCATGCAGCCCAAACCGTGGCTGTTTCGGATTGATGTTTTTGCCATTCGATATACGTCAACGGGGGTTAGCGGAGGAGTTAGTGAGTTAGTGCAGAGGGGGTTTAGAAGCTATCCATAGCCCTAAACCCCAAATATCTCTGCCGAGACTCAAACTCTGATCTCTCTTATAGGAGAATCAGGAGACAATCGCTAGGCTAGAAGTCCTTGATTTGTTTCAGATTGATGTAGCTAGCGTGTTGTATTGTTAATTGTTGATCTACTTTAAATTGCATTTATTTGAGAAAACATAAGTTGAAGCGAATGCCTTGGAGGACCCGTTCCAGTACTAAGTAGATTATTGGGTTTTTTGGCTTTTTATTCTTTACGAGACAAGTTATTCTTCTCATATACATCAACTAAAAAAGCTTAAAAGACCAAATTAGTGGAACGAAACCTTCAAGTCCTCTATTTGAAATCCTTCACTGTATAATAGGAAATTTGGAAAATGATTTTATTGCCTTCAAAAGCCACCGGTTGGTCACGCCATCACGGTACCTGTGACACAAGGGACAACCAATTGAACCAAAATAAATTTATTCCCGTAAGTATATAAAGGAAATAATTTCAACACTCATCTTTTTCGTTTTTGGATTTAAGTCTCGCAAAAGAAATTTATGTAGAATGATCAAATCGATCTATGGACTGGATGGTCATATAGATGCTATTTTGGGTTGTTTCTGAGCTCATTTGTTGATAATCGGAACATTCAAGGTAGTTCTTAAAAGTTGTTGAGCTCTGTACCAAAAAACATGTTGATCGGGTATTTTGATGAAATTATTTTGCAATAAATTTACTTATCTTGAGATAAATTTGTTTCGAATCAATATGAAATATTTTTGTCCGAAGTTCCAATCCGGTCTCCTAATAATTAATATATTGGAGTATTTTTATTTTATATATTGAGGCGCTGTTCCAATAAGGAGATTTTTGCGCTTTAGAGCGTTTTCACGCTTTTCAAAGTTAATTATTTTCCTTACACATATCAACTAAGGGGGTGTTCCACTAACTTGATTTTTTTGGTTTTTTGGTTTTATTACGTGAGAGCACGACACGGAAGTGGGACAGGGCACGAGTCAAGTCACAGCACAACACGATTTTAGCTAGGCACGGCACGAACACAGAAGTTGGTCTGGCACGGAAGTAGGACGGGTATGACACGACACAACACGGTTCTAGTCGGACACAACATGGCACGGGCACGACAAAACACGGTTCTAACAACCATGCCCAAGGCATGCATGCTCACGGAATCTTGTCGTTCATCCCGTTGTTCCAGAATGTAGCCGCAACCATGCTCAAGGCTATGTTATTAATGGGGAGAGCGGCCGCCGTGGCCCTCTCCCTTGACTCACGGGCAAGCCGCTCCGCCACTCTTGCGGCTTCCTGAAATGCAACTCCAGCTCGCGTGGCCTCTTTGGCTGCCTCTGCTGCAGAGCGCGGCTGCTACTGCCGCCGCGGCATCCCTCCTGCCGCGGCTGATCAGCCTCCAAACCCACAACCTTCTAAGACACCACAGACTCTGCCCGCGATCCCTATACCAATTGCGGCACCCCGTCCCATCGTCATTTTCCTTTTTTCGGTTCTGTTAACTGATAGCTAGGAGGGAGAGAGAGAGAGAGTGAGTGTGTGTCTTATATGAATTAAGCCCATTCATTATCGGTTTGTTATATAAATAAATCAAACTTAGACTCTCTTTTTTCCCTAAAACTTGTTATTAAGTGCAATAAGCTAGCTTTTGGCTTTTTGAGTTAGTGGAATGGGGCCGAAATATATCAAAAAAAAGGGTAAATTTCACTTACCTCCCCTGAGGTTTCTGACAAATACAGCCACCTCCCCTAAGGTTTTTGAAATTCCACTGACCTCCCCTACTTTTGAAAGCAATTCCCAGATTCCCCCCTCCCGTTAATTTTAGGCTAATGAGGTTAACATTGGGTATGAAATGACTTTCACACCCCTAGGTATATAAACTCCAACTCTTACCCCCTCCTCCCTTGATCGATCAGTTGCCCACAGAGAGAGAGACAGAGACAAAACGCAAGAGTGAAATCCATAGACAAAATCAGTATGAGATCGCTGAAAATACATAAACATCGACGTGTGAAGACCGTTCGAAGATGGAGATCGAAGTGCAGAAAATTGGCGGTTCGGAGATCTGAAGGGGAAGATCGAAGTCCGCATCCTCAGGTATGAATCCTTCCTCATGTTGAAGTCTATGTCGTCGTTTTTGAAAGATTTTGCTATTTTGATCAATAATAGGGTTTTGATTAGGGTTCTTTGACAAAAATTTGGGGGTTTTTGGACAAAAATAGTTGTTACGGTTATGTGTAAATCGTTATACTACAATTTTGCCTATTTGGATCAAAAAAGGGATTTTGATTAGGGCTATTTGACAAAATTTTCGGGGTTATTTAACAAAAGTAGTTGTTAGGGTTCTGTGTCTGGGTTAATGTTGAAGTTTACTCCTGAATTGACTCTGGGTAATGGTAATTGACTCTGAAGTGTAATGAAAAGTAGGAGTAATGTTTTGTGCAGCAGAAAATTGTGGGTTTACACTTTATAGCACAAAGTACACGTATATGTATTTAGTGTTTATTACTCTCTCTTTTTTTTTATTGTCTTGTAATCATTCACACTTTTTTGTCTTGTAATGAAAATTTTATTTTAGTGAATTTTTTATTCGTAAAAACTTCTCAATATTGCTGACAGAAAAATTTTGATTTATGTATATACAGCTGAATTGGAAACGGTACCGGTACGAGATTCCGACCCTTGGAATGAGATACTATTTTTATATTTGTACAAGAAAATTATACCATGAGTGAATCATTTGCCATTGGAATTATACATAAGAAACCAAAAGAGCACATCGAGTTGTAGACCCGTATGGAAGAGTGAGAGGGAGGTGTAATATGGGTATTTAGAATTGAAAATGGATGACATCATCATTTTCTGTTAATTTTACTGACGGAAGTAACGGGAGGGGAGGTATCTGTTAATTGCTTTCAAAAGTAAGGGAGGCAAGTGAAATTTCAGAAAATATAAGGGAGGTTCCTGTATTTATTAGAAACCTCAGGGGAGGTAAGTGAAATTTACCCCAAAAAAGTCAAAATAATGGCGCCTGATTTTTTCTTGTCATGGTGTAAAATTAGAGAGGTGATCCTCCCCCTTCCCTGACGCACCCTACCCCTCCCCCGCCCTCACCCGTTTCCCCATTTACCCCCCACCCCTGACACATCAGTCCCAACTTTTTCCTCTTTTTTTTTTTCTTACTCATTCCATATTCAATTAATTTGTTAATACATTTCTTTATTTATTTAATTACTTATTTAATGTTAATTTGGTTAGCTCAAATTATGTTTTTATTATTGCATTAAAATTTTATTTTATATTTACAAATTTTATTTTATTTTAATTAGTTAATTAATTTGTCTTAACAATGAAATAAAAAAAAACTTCTAATTAGAAAGTTGGGAACCCCATGGAGGCTAAATAGAAGTCCACAAACCGGACCAACCATTGAGCACACTAATATGCAATCCTATTACAATCACGTTCAACAGTGAATAATAAATAAAAAACTTCTAATCAATAATAATAAATCTCCTCCAAATTCTAATCAATATTGCCTCCAAATTGAGGTTCCCGCTCTATACCCATTACGTTGAACCAAAAATCCAGACGTGTTCGATAACGAACAGCCCATCCTTGAGCTTCGTCTGATGCATATTTCCACCACCAAGTTGGGATGGGTGGTACTCGATAATGAGGGTGTAAGAAAACTTGCACGATGTGATCGCTAAATAACTTGCCCATCCTTTAGCTTCGTCTAAATAACTTTTTTATATTTCGTAATTTGTTGTTTAAGTTTTCGTCACAATTTTTTGAATTAATTATTCATATCGATGATAGTAATAAAAAAAAGTACAAAAATATGGACCAAAAATGAAAAAAAAGTTCATGTAAGACGACACTTGTAGTCGACAAATAAAAATATAATTGTTTGGTAATTTTTTCATCTTTAGTGAATTTTTATTTTTATTTTGGTCATAAGTTTTTATCTTTAGACTGCTCCCGTAGAGATAGATGATTATTCCATAAAATATTACGCGTACCTAACGACGTGTAATTTTCGTATTTTCACATTGTGATAGTCCTTACTTGAGGGGACCGGATAAAAATACTCACAGTCTCCTTTTCACATTTTGATAGTCAAAAGACGTGTAGTTTTCGGATAAAAAAATTAAAAAGGAAAAACGAAAGTGCTTTATTTTTATCCAAAATTTACACAATTTTTTGTATTTTATTTTTCTCGACGATAAGTATATGGCTTGAAACATTTTTTATTTTATAAAGAATATTAAAAAAATAAAAGAGTAAAAGGATATGAAGAAAAAGACATAAATAAATGAATTAAATTAATAAGATAAAAGAATTAAAAATTAAATAAACAAGGAATTTAGTTAAATAAATAATATTAAATAAATTAAAGAGAAAAAAGATAT